>JAHRHJ020000624.1:0-59453 GCA_019776745.2 Taxus chinensis
TGGGAGGTGGGAGGTGAAATGCTATTGATATTTGCAACATAGAATGTTTGTGGAGGCATAAGGGCATCCCTTGTTGGATGACCATATAGACAAGGAAAAGAGTAACATGTCGCCTTGTGGTGGATTTGGATCTGTTTACGTATTGGGGAACATTCTCTGTTACAAGATTTTGGAGGCACAAAGTTGGGAGCATGGCATTTCTATTGGGTTGGCATTTGGCGAAAGCACTTCCAGCTAGTACCACCTGTTGAGGGTAATCCATACGTAGCATTGAGGGGGCATTCCTCAAGGGTGCCTGATCCAATGAGAAGATCCCTTACATTAGGAAAACCCGGGTAAACTAGAGAGTTGGGCAGAGCTGACACTTGGACCAAAGTTCTACGGTGATGGAGAATCTTCCTTTCCCAGTAGAATAATGCAGCTGGAGTAGCTTGGAAAGTTATATTCTCTAATTGTGCCACCAAGTTCGAGATGACCTCACCTGGTGATGGCATGGTGTTCTATTTTAGTGCATGATGTTGAACCTTGTTAGGTTGCAAAGGAGTGTGATATCCTACTATAAACTATTTTTTGTTTTTCCACCCCTCATTAGAAATATTTTATGCTATGGGAGGGGTAGAGGTGTTTTTCTAAAGTAAGACATCAACATGTCCTTGCACCCTTTCTAGAGGTTGGTTCATGTTTTGGAAGTTTTGTTCGCTTCAGGTGTAATACGTTAAGTACTCCTCGTCTAATAGTGGGAGTTGAACAAACTACATACTGATTTGCAGTTTGAACAAAACTCAAGGAGATGAGTTTGAGTCTCCAATAAAGGTCATATTATTAGAACTTTAAAGTTCAGGCCATTTTGTTTGTGTAAGGTGATCAATCTCATTGAACCTAATTGATGATCCATTGTTCTTCCCTTGAGGAGGAGTTTTAGATGCACGAAGATTGGTTGAGTAGTTGTCTGCCCATGCAGATAGTGAGGGAGATTGATGTTGCCTGCCCATTTGATAGTAATATGCATCGAGACCCGAAATGGGCTGGCTGTGTTCCTTTCCCAACATATTCGAGGGGTATATGAATACTCGTAGAATAATGGGAGAAGGAGAAGATGGATGAAAGAAATGGAAACGAAAAAGGACTAGTTGTTCATGTCGGGTTCACCAATTTATACAGATAAAAATTGACATGCAACCTTCAACCACACTCGACTCCCCGAGGTCGAGCTGAGGTGGAAATGTGGATGGCTAAATGATAGTGAGATGTAATGAAAATGGGATGGAAAATTTATTAAGGTAGAACAATGTCCTTGACTCACAATAACGAGATCTTCTCGTCAAGGGCAAAGAAGGCCTCTTTAACATGAATGGGTATGGTGGACAGATATGAAAGAATAACAACATAGAGACTCCAATCAATATCAAGCTCCGTAGAGATCCTCTTTAGCGGTTGTGGTATGCGTGGAAAACCAACGGGTGCCTCGTAATGATTTCCAGACAAGGTCATGGAATATGCGAGGGAGGTGTAGATTCCGATAGCTCTATGGTCGATTGGCTGGAGCGAGTCCAAAATGTGAGGGTTGGATGAGCTTCCTCGTCAGGGCTTAATTGTCGAATGATGTCTGGTGGTAGTGGCGACGACCTAAAATTAATGAGCATAATCCTGTGTCAAGGTCTAACTAGTCTTTGGGCCCTTGCGGTTGGGGAACCTGCGGATCACAACTGTAAACTCTTGGCGGTTGCGGTCCTTGTATGGTTATGTGCGTTTAAACTCTATTGCCAGGGGCAATCCAGTATTCGTCAGGCTTTGTCAGCCGCAATGTTCATAATGTTTAATTGTTCAATCTTCTCAGTGTATCGTGCTGGTGTTTTGAGGACAAGAAGACGGAGTCCCGAATCTATGTTTGTAATTAATTCATGCCCGTTTGGTTGCGGGACCAATGGATCACTGGCGTATGTGCGTTCTTGTTGAGGACCATTGATGGTCATGTATTTGCAATGATTTAATTTAATTTAAGTCAAATAACAACTAATTTAATTCAATTGAAACTATTCTATGTTTTTGGTATTTTCAAGATATAAATGAAATAAAACAAATCAACTACTCTAATAAAATAAATGTTTTTGTTCTTTTCCTGGAATTTAAGGAAGAAATGAGGAAATAAAAGCTTCTACTCTAATTAATAAATCCTAAAACACACAAACAACTGGATCGTAGTTGTTTAACTATGTAGAAGAAATCTATTTCTATTTTAAATAATGATAGCTTCACTAAACTATGGATGCAAATTTAACCCTTTGTTCTTACCTCAGAAGCACGGAAGAAATAAGAGTTTCGCAGAAGCTTCTCTTCCTTGCAACTTCCCTGATAAGAGTAAAGAAGATTTTCTATGGAGGATCTCCTATATGAATTGATCTACTGTAACTATTGAATGATTGCAACAATGGAAATGCTTCTTTTCTACTCTATTTGATATATATATGTGTGCAATTTAAGAACAAAATGGGAAGAAATGAAGTAAACTAATCATCAACCCCAACTTGGAAATATAGAGTAATGCCAAATCCAGTTGTGTTGTGCTTTATCCCCTCAGCTTGTTTTTTCAATCTCTTGTGTTCACGTGAGTCCAAGGGATTGGGAATGCAGTAGAAGTAGCAGTGAGAAGGTGCTGGAGCAATGACAGCTTGAATGGAAGTCTGGTAACATTGCAGGTGGAAGAGAGATAACACAAGTGAATAGAGCTTGGCTATGCAATTTCCAGCAAGAATGAGGCAGCTCAACAATGCAAGAATACACAAAATGATTTCTGGCCTTTTGCTTGAGAACAAGTGATGAATGTATAGAAGGTTGGCTGGGCTGTGCACTATCACACTTGGCAGCCATGGGGTCCCACATCAACAATGAAGGGGCAGTTTGAACGGTCAACTACAAATAGAAGTGAAAGAGGAGATTGCCACAAGGCAAGCCGAACTTGAAATTAGCTAAAACGGTTCACAAACGTGCGTTCAAAGTGAACTGGAGTGGAACAACACGCGTTTTAAATCACGTTGGAAGGTTCTGGAAATTTTACATAGGACCGCCGCCCTTTCGCAGGGTGGCGGTTACAGGATTGCCGCCCTGCTTGGGTGGTGGTTAGAGGACCGCTGCCTAGGAACAATGAAAGTATGTGACACTAAAGGCCAAAACTAAGGCTGAAAACATAGAGGGAAGCTACAGAAAAACAAGTAAATGGCTAAGGAAGGTAAACTAGGTTACAAATATAAGCTGCAAGGAGGTTTAGGAGCTCGAACACCTTTGGAAAAGACATGAATCATCATTGGGGACATTTTATACCATTTTCTAACAATGTAGCACGTGTAATTTTTGGTGTGTACAGTGTTCCCATGTCCCTTTGTCCCCTATGTTTTAGGGGTACAAACCATAGTGTGTGGTTTCCAAGTTGGGTTGGGTTGACCCGAGTTAAGCAGGGTGAGTTAAAAGGCGAGTTAACTAAATTTCAAAAGGGAAAATGAAGCAGGGATGGTATAAAACTCATCCTTAGTCATTTTAAAATTCATTTTCATGTTTTTAACTCCCCCATCACGTGCTCTCTTGTTGTTATGGTGCTAACATTTCTAAAAACCCTCTTACTCCAAAACACAAATTTTCTCATTTCTCCCAAACGCGTGCTCCACTTGCCATGAAATTTAGACTATAGAATCCTTGCAAACAGGATTTAAGGGGACTATATACATGCCTCCATTGATACTCTCTTCCATTTTCTTCACCCATCTAAAAATTTTAGCCAAAAATATCCATTTTTTCAGATCTACACAAACGCGGCGATTGAAATCCTCCAAAAATTGGAGCAAATGCCTAAAATGAAAAATAGAATCTTCTGTAAGTGGTTTGGCTCAAATATGACACAGGGAATACTACTCTCTATTTTTAGTAAGTATCAATTGGAGAATTTACTAATAATAGTAAGTCTTTAAGAAAAATGTGAATCCATATACCTCATTTCATTCCCCCATGTTCAAGACACTCAAAATTGGAAAAATTGGCAAGATTGGAAAACAAATGCTAAAATGGGACAATAATGATGAACATGCTAAAAATAGTACATGGATGAAATGAGCTCAAAATAATCACATATCATTCCTTCATACATTTTATAATGATCACTGAACTTGCATGATTCTTTCTATTAATTCTCAAGCAAATTCTCACATTCCCCGATGCAGTGACAATAAATTACCTAAATGGAAAACTACCAGTTTTGTTCCGAGAACCATTTCACTTCATATCACCTGGAGTGCATGATCATAAGATGGATGACATTGATTTTTGTTCCTTTCACCTTCCATTTCTTCAGTATCAGAAGGATTTAGTTTCATTCTTCATTCATCATCAGTGCCCTCATGGTGATGGTTGTGTGAGAAAAATGTACCAAATTCTCCCCATGAGAATGATTGTTCATAAAGATATGAAAATG
Source organism: Taxus chinensis (assembly GCA_019776745.2). Lineage (NCBI taxonomy): Eukaryota > Viridiplantae > Streptophyta > Pinopsida > Cupressales > Taxaceae > Taxus > Taxus chinensis. Next base: position 4,460 of record JAHRHJ020000624.1, read on the forward strand.
TATCAAGAAGAAGAAGAAGGATTATCTCAATGAGAGAAGTCATTTTTCAATACTCTCGGTGGTCTACCTATCAAGTGTTCATCACTCCTCTTCTAAGTGTGTTCAAATAATGTTGCAGAGGTGCATCATTTCAAGAGTTTTCAAAGGGGAAAAGTTTTCAAAGGATATTCATCAGAGCCCATCTCCATGAAGGGAAGAGGCACTGTCATCAATTCTTTGAAGAATATTCTCTCTCCTCTCTTCTTTTTTCATCCTCTTCTCCCTTCTTTCTAATTCTTCATTGTATGTAATCGTGATATTTTTTCTTATTCACTTAAGTGACTCTCTAATATTGCATTGTAAAAGTCCCATTTGATTTGTAAAAATGGGATTTATTTCCTCACTCTTTAGGAAGATGAAAAGTCACAAGTGGAATAAGAACTTGAAAGGTCATATGGGGGTACCTGAGAAGACAATTTTCTATGCTATAAATTGGAATGTCTTCTCCATTCCAAAGGAGTTCAAGTTAAGTTTTTGAAGTTTTATTTTTTAGCTAACAATTATGGATTATTTTATGTTGATGAGCTTTATATCACCACTACAAAATAAAGAAGAGCTCCATTTATTCCATTTATTTGCTCATTCTTTCCTCTATTCTCCCTCTATCTCCTAGCTTTGCAACCAAAATGATCTTGAACAACCAAGGAAAGTCTCTGTACTTTTACTGAACAAATTAATGGAACTTTGTGTCTATAATTTTTTTTTATCACATTATCGGTTTCCTAAGTTAGATTCTTCTCATTGAATTTGGGCCTAGTCTAGTTATTGTATGTGAACTTTGTTAGTTCCTACTTAGAACATTAACCCCCTCTCCTTATTTCTCATATCCCTTTTATCTCCCTTCACTGTAATTTTTCTCCTTAGTACTTCGTACAAGAACTTTTCCAAAAGTTCAATGGAGTGTTCCTATGTGATCCTTGTCCTATTGGCCACCCCAAAAAATTAAGATAGTTTACATTCAATAATGGGAGCGTCCCAATACATAAGGAGGGGCTTAGCCTCGTGACCATTGGTGGAAACACATAATTTGCAACAAGAACAATTATTTCAACAACAATTTAATAGAAATAAAAGGGATCAAATTTATAGGTAAATGTGAAATAATGGAAGACACGGTAAGAATTATTTTGTATTTGTAAATTGCTTTTAGCTCCATTGATTATTTGATCCATGATCATACTATGTTATACCGCTGGAGTATAAGAATACATGACTATGGTAAAGATGCTACCAAATCAGAGAGGTAATATGAAGTAGGAACTACTTGGCCTTATCCACTTCATCCATGCTTGACACATGGAGTCTCAGCTTCTCAAGGAAAAGAGGTCATTGCAGGGATGATGAATGTAACTTTGGAAGATTAAAACCCATCGAGGAAGAGGATCTGCATTGTTGTTGGAATTTACCCACACAATTGATCCATGTGAAGAACCTGGACTCAAGCTCCTTACAACTGTCATTGGCACCAAACAGTGTGAAACTGCACTAGAAATAGGAAGGACAAATGGACCAAATAAACGCAACTTCTTGAACTCTTTCTCTAATCTCACCCTTCCTCCTCTCGAATGAAAGTCATGGCTAAGGCCATCATAACTCATTTGTCTAAGATAATTTATAGGAGGTTGTTAGATTCTAAAGAGGTCGTCATTTTGTTAGCTTCTATGAATTAAAGGTGAATTTCCCATGCAGTGAATTATTTTTGATGTTGCATGGCTTGGCCAAATATATTATCTATTCTCCAAGTTTTAGACCTCCCCAGTCTTATTTTTTAAGCTATCACTTTGGATTCTCCTTTGATAAGGAATAGTAACGCTTGACCACTTTTTGGGAGGGAATTTATCATTGGTTGTTGGGTTGACCAATAAACCTTACAAACATATGTGATTTTTAGGTTGAGCGACATTAAATACAATTCATTGAAATCCTTTCCTCCATACTGCCATATAATTTCAAATTAGTGTCTCTAAATGCAATAATTTCAATATTAAGGGTACTGTGGAGAAAATTAGGCTCAAATTAGATACAAATACAATAATAGACTTAATTACAAAAAATAGGCTATCTAGAACATATAAACCACATAAAATAAACTAATTGCACCCATCCCCAAGTCATAAACAACTCAAGATTTTGAGGCAATAAAGGACTATCTCCAAGTTGTGTGACTTACACTGTGAGACAAACCTATGAAGAAGACCGGTTGCTCTACCTAATCCTAAACTAAACATGCCAAGGGACCAGGGTTAAAAGGAGATGTAGAAAGGAAAATCCTAAGCAAAAATGGGGGTGATAACACCAAGAAAAGGGTGAAAGTCATTGAACACAATCAGAATGGAGCATGTAAATGAAAATAATATGAACAATCCATTATAAGAGTAAAAGGAAGGAAAAACTACAAATAAAAACTGAGCTAGGGAAGACAAAACATGCCACAAAATAAACTTTCATTGCTTAAAATGTGCACAATCCATTACAGTTGAAATAGAAGGTAAGAAATCATCTATAAAGGCAAAATGAAGGCTCAAAGTTCATAGCTACTTGGGAGACCATTTTGACATGGTTTCTTTACAAAATATAATGTCCTTTACAATATATAGCTCGAATGAGAGTGAAAGAAGAAACAGAAGAGGGAAAAAGAGAAGGGATGGCTTTTTAATTTTTTAACCACCAACAGTCTGAATTAAATTCCTTAACAAAGCGCATGGGCACTTTGCAAAGCCATTAATGTGTCTATTTTTTCCTGTAGAAGGAAATGAAGACACACTTCATCAATTTTGGTGGTTGAGCTACCTGAGTTGATCATTTACGTGCTCAAGAATGCTCTTTTCTCTTTAAGAAGTTGTATTTGTTGTTTTGACCCATTAAATGTCATAAAAATCATATTTTTATGATTCCAAGATGAAGGGCTCGAGGAGATATTTTCAATGATATAAAGTTTTTATAATTTGGAGCTCTATGTCAAAAGATATCGCCTTCAAAATATTTACCTGTAGGAAAGCACATGAATTTGACACATGGTAGCCTATAATTGGTTTGGGAATTGGTCTCTACCAACTTGTACTTGCTTTTCCTTTTTCCATGTGTCCACCTCCCATATGCTTGTAGTTTTTGGCTTTACTTCATTTCCTTCCTTTTCTCTCTGCTTTTCCTTCTACCTTGGAGAATGGGTTTTCCTTTATGAAATACAAGCCAATCAGTCCTTGCCACGATCCCTGCAACTGTCAGAGTGTCCTTAGACCCTTGTTAATCCCTGAGAGATGCGAGCCAATAATAAATAGCCATGTTTCCTTGTAATTTTCACTTTCAAAGTATTTTGACTAGCCATTGTGAGATGTAAGCCAATAAGAAGGCTCCACGCAATTTTGCATGCCATTCCTTTTTATTTTCCCCTCTGACACATGTGAAGCATTTTTCAATGAAATCATTCCTTGCTCCAAGGGTTGTCAGACTCTTTTTCAGTCTCCACTGACAATTACAAAGTGTGAGCCAATAAGAAAGCTCCACGCACTTCGCATTGTCAGTATTTTCTTTATGCTCCACTAACATTCTATGAAACACTAGCTGATGAGGAAGCTCCACGTTTCTGTAATGTCAGACCTACTTTAGCCTTTGCATTTTTCAGGGCTATGAAAGGATAAATAATGAAATGGATCCATGTAGCTCTTCGTATTGCATATTTTAAGTACGGGGTACTTAGAAACAATTTTTCGTTTTGAACTACGCCAACTGTCCCCTTTGACCTCACTGTCTTTCCTAGACCCAATGGAATATGAACTATGATTAACTCCGGGGAATTGGAGTTTAGATGAGACAATCACCTAAGGAATTACTGGAATGGTGACACATGTCCTCTTATGATGCCTCTGATATGTGCCGCATGTCTTCCTTTGTACTGCGGCTTTAATATTTTCCACACAAAACTAACCCTTTTATCCTTTGTTCCGTGGGTTCCCACTTTCTTTGTACTATGGATTTTAAATAGGAACTTTCCATTGCTTTAAGACTTAGTCTCCAATGGGTTTTCAAATGCCAATGGCCAATGGTTTTTGGGCAATGGAATTTGACGACCATTTAGATGTCCTATACCTATAAAAATGGCTAAGTCCATTTTTGATGTGTTATCCAAATTAACCCAGGGGGGCTAAATTTGAGATAACAAGAAGTATTAAAGAGTTGTTAGAATTTAGGGATTTGAAAGATTATACTTGATTTTGTGAAACACTATAAATTATATTCAATTTTTTTATTAAAAAAATTCAAATCTCACCTCAAATACCTCTTAGAAAAATTAACATGTGAAAATGTCTGTGACTATTTTTTGTTAGAACTTAACCATTTCTGTAACACTCGTAAAATACCACCTTCTTGTAAAAATATATATAAGAATACAAAACTAGACCCAACAATGCAAATGTGTTTGATGTGACCTAATGTGTAAAATATATCTTAGAAAGCATGGATCACTTATGAATCAACTAGATAACAATATTATTTTTCAACACCCTAATTGGGCCTTTTAGGCCTATAATAGGCATAATGAAAACAATTGTGTTCTGAGGCATTTGTTAAACTAGTGAAAAGTTGTGCTTCATTAATATTTATCAATCCCCTTAACTATCTAAAACAATGGAAATCAACGATTGTGTGAGTCAACAAGTAGTCGTGTGTAATACAATGTGTCCAAATCCGTATCTTTCAAGCACATCTAATCAATTAAGATTTTTTTCTACATGGTTACATATGATTGAAAGTAGATTGTTGGTATAAGGATCCTTTTGCAATATAATGCCTTTTTCTTACAACTTTAATGTACTTTGCAACATGTGTATCTTGAATTCTAGATCTCCCAAAAGGTGCTAATGCACCTTTGTATTTATAGATTAGTTTTGAATTCAAGTTTGGGCACTATTGTCATGCAAGGTGATATATAATGGGAATGAAAGGTTTATAAAAATTGATAGAAATCAAATGTGAGAAAAAGGAACTATCAGAATACACATTTCCATTTTTGGTAAGAGTTGATCATTTCCGCAAGATGCGCAAATGGTCACCGATGATTGGAAATGAAAAAAATGATCAAACATGACCAAAAATCAATACAAAGTAAGGGAAGGATAGAGAAACTAAAGATGAAAACATGGAAAAATTAGGGAAACGAGGTAAATGGGATCCACATATCAAAGATGTAAATATTTACAAGTAAGATTGATAACTTAAGGTGTTTGTGACATGGGAAAAATAAATCAAAATGCAATAAACACTTGAAAACACATGCGAAGAATGGTATAATGTGAACCAATGATCTGTAAAGACACTAGCACCATACAAATTAATTAAAGTTATGTACCAAAATAAGGTGTCCACATAATGGCCTAATTTGGTGGGTATGTCTATATACACATAAAAAAAATGAATGATAATGTTGATACCAAGTGTGGATAAAAAATAGATATAGTTAATGCCTCATATAAATTCAATAATAGTATAAGACTATAAGCAACAAAAAACTAAAATTACGAAAAGTATAGGAATGGATATACGTTAATATATTTAAACTATCTGTGGTGAATCTAAATATGATACAACTTGTGATGAGAGAAAAATATATGAGTATACTCCTAAAGAGACAAGAGTGGATACATCTAATTTGGGTAAATTACGTGTCATCTTGAGGAGGAAATTTGGGTTGTGTCATGTCCTTAAAATTCAAATTGGAAATTGGAGATAAAATAATATAATTATCAATTCCCATTTTGAGGTGTGGTATGAACTTGTGAATCATGAATTATGTGCATCATGTATATGATCAGATAGTAAAGCTCATGAGCAGCTACATTTATGGATATCAACGTGTCAAACATGTATGTAGTTCATTGCAAGATAACAATATATAGGTCTTGTGATAAACAATGTAAGCACAACAATGTAGAGTAAATCCCTAGGATGAGGAAATATATGAATACGTTAAACGTGAAAAAGGAACATGTTCCCCAAGGTGGGAAAAGTATAGGAATATGTTTCAAAATGTTGATAATCGCCGCTACGTTGGAAAGATTTGGTTAGTGTAATCTAGAAAGGATAAGAATGAACTAAAGTGTGATAGGGTAACCCGGTAAGACACATGGAAATAAGTTTTTCCAAATTAGGCCAAATATAGTAACATGTAGTACCCAAATCTAGTCCTATGCATTTGGCAATGTGAATGACATTTATCCCAACATTATTTCATTTATCTATTTAATGGACCAAATTAAAGTTTCATGTTTTAATCCATACCCTTAGTTTACTAAGTCACAAATAATCTCCTTCTTAGCACTTCAAGAATCATTGCACACTTTACATAACACATCTATAGACTACCTCCTATCTCAAAATTGATTCCTACTTTAGCTTAGACAAATTCATGGGCCAAGGAAAATATAGACAAACAAACCTATCCACATGCTATGAACCCATATTTTACATTTTAAACGGTCTTATTTTCAAATGCACAAATTGGTTTTGTTGGCCTAGGTGTTACTTTTGGGTTGATTGAGTAAGAAAGCATTCAAATGGTTACCTATATAAACACATCCAATCTAAGTTATTAGCGGTATCTAGGGATCCCATATTAAAGGAACACTCAAATAAGGACATTAAACAAATCACTGAAGTATATTTTCCTTAGAGAAAAACTACAATAAAGTTATTTAGATTATGAAGAGATCTCTTTTATATTCCTAGATCACACATTCATGTACCAAAACTAAGGCAAACATGTGCGAGATCCAGATTAAGTGATCCATATTGTTTACATTATTTATTATTCTCCATCTCATTGTATGATTGGGAGAAATACTTGTGGCTCAATCCCTCTTCAAAGTATTGGTATGTATTGCTCATCACAACAAAGGGGGTGTGAGGATTTTAATCCAACAAAAATATGACTAACTCCTTTTTAGGGAAATAAGCAAAGATACATCATATCCATTATCAAAACTATCATTGCATTGACCCATATACATAAAAATATGACTAAATATATAGGCAAAATAAATATTAGAAGAAAATATCAACTTAGGATAGTAGGGGACACACTCAATCCCACAAACATGTTCGACCATGAATGTTTCCTCATGTAGATGAACCTATCATGTGAACACTTAGATCCCCCATAATTTTGTAGGCAACTTGAATTTTTTTCCAAGCTTCTATACACAATTTTAGCATACTATAAAAACCTTATGAATTTGTAGCACAATAATATCTTTCTAATCCTAAAACCATAACTACATTCACTATTATATCTATGGGAATATATTGTGGCATGATATTAATAGATAACTTATAGATGGCTATAACATTTTGACCAATTAAGTAACAATTTAAGTCAGTATTAATTCACCTTTAAGCCGCCAAATGTGGATTTTTCATATTGCAACTAGGTACCCTAGATTCAAATTTAAAGTCACGAAAATGACATAACAATGGATTAAACTATGAATTTATTATAACGTCACATTTAAGACACCTTAACATCACATGTTAAGACATTTGAACAACATATCCTAATGTCACCCTAGTGTGATGTTAAGATGTCTTAATAGGGGACATTAGAGTGTCTTAAAATGCATCTTTAATTGTGTCTTCATCATGATGTTAGGGTGTCTTCAAATGGGATGTTAGGATGTCTTTATATGGGATGTTTAGGGTGACTTAAAATGTAACTTAATCAATGACTTTACAGTCATGAATTTAACATGACTTAATTTATGATTTATAAGTATCTTTACATTCGTCTTTACATTTACCTGGTGTATGCCGTAAAAAGTGACACTACATGTGACTTAAAGTCAAAAATTTAATTGTACTGCATACTACATATAACTTTAATTGCGACATTATATGTGAGTTAAATTGTGACACTAGTATCCAACTTAGATGGTACGACACTAGTTATGACTTAAATTTCAACACTAATTATCACTTAAATTTTGACACTAGTTGCGACTTAAATGAAAACTCTACGTCTAACTTAATTCATGACACTAGTTACGATGTAAATGGTGGCACTATTTGTGACTTAAATGAAGACACTATGTCTGAACTTAAATTGTGACACTAACCACCACTTAAATTGTGATTTTTTGTTGGTCTACAAATGTAACTTAATTTCGTCATTATTTATGATTATATTGTCTGGTCTTGATTTTATTTAATTGTATTATTATATTATACAATTTTAGTTATAAAATTTTAGGTTAATGTTAATTTTAATGATATATATAAAAATTGAAAATTATATTCAATTAGATAATTGTATTGGACCATAATTACAAATATAAAGACATTGAATATAAATGGAATTTTTTTTAAGGAAATAATGATAAATTAAATATTATAATCAATTCACTCATTAATTACTCGAAAGACATAATAATATTATATATAAAAAAATTTTAGTCATGATAAACCCTATCATTAGATTCAATATCCACAATATAAATTCATAATATTCAATGTTGACCCCATACATCAATGTCCTCATATATAAAGTTGCCCCCAACTCTCATCCCTACCATGCTCATGAGTAACATCATCCTCAATGGTAGTATCATTAAAACCTCTAGAACCCCATCCAACCTCCAAATCCCCACTAGCTCCTTTTTCTGAAGCAACCATTGAATGATAACCCAAGTAGTGATGTGGCTCCCATTCATTGTTTGATGTGTTTGTCCACTCGCTGTCATGGGTGATATTGCATATGCCCTACATCAAAGAAAAATAAACCACTGTTAACATCGTGTAATAATTAAAAAAACATATAAATAATTTTAAAATCTATTTTACAATGAATTTATATGGCATACATGCAATGATTTGACTCCATTGGTGGTCATTTCTTTTTGCAGAGAAACATATTTGTAAGTATGGATATGGTCCTTATGCCAAGACTCAATAATTCTCACATAGTCCTCCTATTGGAAAATGAAAATATATAATTAGTTTATGTTGTAATTAAAAAAATAAAACTTGAAAAATTAATATTAGAATCTAATTTAAACTACGATACTTATAAATTGAGCTCATGTTCTTGTGAAGCCCATATGATTAGTGGGATTTGTGAAAAATTTTCCTTGTTCCAATCTAGCATTCACAACTTATTGTTGCTGACTTGGTTGTACAAAATCCCAACTATCCCAATAGTTAATCAATCAACACCATGGATTGGGTTTTTACCTAACAAGATTGAAAATAATTTAGAAGTACACCTGGTTAGCATAACATTTACAAAAACTAAAACTAATTATGAAAGTAACAACATTTATAATTTTTAAAAAGTAAATATGACTTGACATCAACATTTACCTCCTAGTCGTTTTCCACTCACAATGGTCATAATGTATCTTCAAATTTATTTGTAAATTATCTCTCTCTCATCATTAGCTTTTAGCAATGTAGCTATGAACCATGTCTGTGTTATTGAAAATAAGTTAAAAACAAAACATAATGCAGTACTAGAATAAACATATATAGGTGCTTGTGAAAGGCTGATAGGCATAAAATGAAATGTTTTATTAGGTGGAGAAATTTCCACAAACGTTATTTCAAAGTTGTTTCATATGAATGACCATTCTACGTTAATTTCTAGGTTATTTTTTGAGTTGGATAAGAATGGTTTTTATTTTGAAAATAAGATTAAAAATATTTTAGGACCACAATGATGATGAAGAAGAAATTTACAAAGAAAATTGACTTTAGAAAGGCCTATCGACTAAAATATTATAAGATCATTTAAATTAATCATTATTCAAATAATTTTAATCAAGAAATAAACTTACCCTCATCCAACAATGGACCATACAATTCTTGAATTTCTTTTAACACCCAATTCTTACGTCTTTTCGGTAAATCCATGTAGAAGACATATCAATAATCTTCAGCTACCTTCTTGGCTAGCCCAGTGATGGTTTGCTTTTTCTAATTTTGGCGTCATAACAATCTTTTGTTGGTGCCCAACAAAAACTGACATCACAATACCACATTAGGGCCAAACACTATAATAATGGTTCACAAGATGTAACGCCCACTAAAATGCTCGAACGAGATCCAAGAGCAACCTAGGTTTCGTTAGAAAATTACGGATTTTTTTTATTTTTTTTGAAATGGAACGAAAATAACATTCACCGGAATTAAATTAAATTCTTGATAATAACGCTTTATAAAATTTTCAAGGCAGTAAAAAAAAAAGAATGACAACTGAACAACATTGACCTAATTTCGAAATTTAAATGAGGAATTAAATTCACTTACTAAGCTTCAATAATTATTTTAATATTTCTCATTTTTATTTTCAAGTCATAGCCCCATTAATTCCCTCTAAATTTATTATTAAACAAGATTAAATATCCTTTAGTCTTAAATCTTGCTCCTTAATATCTAGATTATTTCTTTAAAAAGGTAAGGGGTGCACAACTTAGTCTAACCCCTTAGGCCCCCCACTTCAAAACATTACACCCATCATTTAATTATTTCACTCCCACCTAAATACCCCATCACTTAAGTGATATAGGGTTCATCCTCCACCATTGGATCTATTCTATTTGAGCCATTAGATCAAAAAAAATCAATTACAAATGTTAATATGTTGCTAAGATTCAAAAGTAATCATCTGATACCTGCTAAGGGGGTTGGAAGAAGCAGAAGCAAATATATTCAGGCCAGATGGATTCCTCTTCAGAAGTGACGAGCCTCTAAAGAGAACGTAGGTGTGGCTGGAGCTTGTGTTGTGGGCAACCTATCATTTTCTTCAATGAGGCATCAGGGTTTAACTTTACAACGAATAATGTTGCAGGAGTTAGATTCCTTTAGAGAGAGGTTTAGATTGCAAAGGGAAAAGGATGTTTGAGAATCACGGTCGATGATCTTTGGGGATTAACTTGAAGGATGCCAATTTATGTCACATCAAAATAATTGGTTAATAAAGTAGCGGATTATTTATAGCTAATCTAGGTGTGGACATGCTTGCTTTGAGGTCCCCTCTCTTTATCTCCATGGACCCCCTTAATCTTCTCCCCTAGCAATGCTAATTTCATTAGACTGCCCCCTAGGCTGACTCCTCGCCATCCCCCAATTCTTGTTATTCTTGCTGATTGATTTTCCTATTTTTTCCCTGGTGATCTGAGTCCTATCTGTCCACAGAAGAGGGCCTTTCATTAGCACTGTTCCTCCCTTCTCCTCTTAACATTTTGCAAACGGACAGTGAGGGAGGGAAGCAACAGGGGATTCTCCACTTCCTATTATGGGTATGTTGATTCCTCTCCATTGCCTTCCATTCTGTTTCTTCATGCTTGTGGTTTCTTTTACCTCTGTTGAAAACTTTGAGAAGTGGCTGGCCGTGGACTCACTCTCATTTCCATTTATTAGTCTTTGCTCTGCTCTTCAGCCTTTTGATCTCTGCTTGGTAATTGGCAATTGTCTTCTCTCTTTTGTGCAGTATTGCACCCTGGGTCTACTTGGCTATTGGTGGTGGCTATTCCGGCTACATTGCCAGGATACAGGTATGAGTATCAGTATGGGTACGGATACGATACGCAGATACGTCAATTTTAAAAAATCCTTGGGTACGATACGTCTTGGATACGTCCGTACATATATATTATATAGATATATATATATTTGTATGTACATCTTACTCATTTTACTTATTTTTTAGTCCATAAAAAACTGAAATAGTAATAGAAAACTTGAATCAATGTTCAAAACATTCAATATACTTAAACCAAAATACCTTATAATCCAAAGGCTTTGTTATATGTGGCAACATACATATGATATACGAATATCATGTCAACATGAATACGAACAAAGCTTGAAATTTGAAAGATATACTAGGATCCATGTTAACAACAAATTTCAAAACATACAATATGCTTAAGATTTTACATTTCATTGTTCATGTGGTGATTAGGGTGTTTTATTTTATTCATTTTATTTTTAGGGTTCAGTTTTAGTGATTAGAAAAGTCAAAAAATAAAAAAATGAATTAAAACCTTTAAAAGATGTATTTAGGAAGGGATATGCCACGGATACATGTGGGTACCTCCTGGATACGTCACATATACATCATCATGTATCCGGGAGGTACCCACACGTATCTGTATCTGTACGTATCAGACAAGATTCACGGGCGGTCAGGGCGCATCCTGGCAATGTAGCCTAAAGGTTTCAAAATATTTTCTTTGGATAATTTTCCTTCTATTTTGTTTTGCTGTGTTCAACACAGGGTAACATGTTAATGTTATATATTTTGGATTTGGGGAAGATATTCTTGAATTTGTAGGGATTTTATTTCCATTCGGTAAGATTTTCAATCCTGGGGAATATGCGAACCTGGTTTCTATTGTTTGAACCACGTATGGATGAATGGCCGAGGACTCCCTCTTCAATGTTCCTTCATGGTAAATGGCTCTCACTTTCCCCAGCTCCTTTGTGCCTCCATTAGTGGGTTTTATTCTTCTCTGTTGTTTTTGCCTCTGTGAGTCTGCTAAGGAAAGCTTGTGGAGGGAATTGGGCATCCAGGTTAATCCTGCTGTAGAATTTGGGCCTATATGGATAATTGTTTTTTTTTTATGTGGTAGTAGGGGAAGCAAACAATCTTGCAGGGAAGGTTTTGGCTCAAGGAAGAGCCCTAGGTTGGTGAAGGGCAGGTAATCTAATAGTGAAAGGAAAATAACTCTAGCCCAAGCAGAATGATAAAATGGTAATTTAGTCACTCTTTGGAAGATTCTCATTCCACCTATCAGATCTGTTTGGTGGATGTACCTGAAACTGAAGTAGCTCCTGCTTGAGATCAGAGCATCAGGGCTGCCTATATCAAAGGATCAAGGAATGAGAGGAACAGTCCATTGGATATTGGAGGAAGCCATCTAGATTACTTAGGAATCAAAAGCCCAAAACTTCTTATTTGGGGAGCCACAAATTGTTTGCTGCACAATTGTTTGCAATGCAAGATGGGGGAAGGCTCTGCAGTTGACAATGTCCTTTAGGGGCCATGATGAATCAAAATTTCTTATGTAATAGGTGCTTGCAGTTAAACATGTACTTCTCACCACCAACAACACTCACAATGCAGGATGATATCCAATAGCTATGAATTTGGTTTTAGTCTACTTGAGAAATTGTGGAGGCTGCAGAAAGTAGACATGGGAGAAAAAGTGATCTTTGGGAAAGCAAGAATATTGATAAATACCATCTATGTAATACTTGACCTGATCAAGCATTCAAGAGCTTTGAAGCTTCTGACAACGATCTCAATCTTGATTCAGCTTCTTGAATTTATGAGAATTGGAAGAAGATGAGCCCTTTTGAAAGGATCTCTATGGCAAATTGTGATTGCCAGACTCCCATCAGGAGGTAGAAGGACCTCTACCTGATGGCATCCTGTGTTCAATTGGGTGCAGCTGTGTGGCAGCATATTTTTTTAGGATACATGCTTTCTATACCGCCTCTTCCGGTCCTCGCCTTGAAATGCTCGCGTCTCCAGTTTCAATTGAAGCTCAGTGGACACTGTTTCAAGAACCAAATGTGGCTTCAACCCTCAAATTTCAGAAACAAATACACTTATGGCTGGGTTGATTCCGATGACTACTTCCTTTTGGCGCCCTCTATCACAAGCCAATTTTGGGCCCTCCAAAAAGCCTGACCTCAGTAGCGATGATTTCAGATGTACTAAATATGGGAAACACTGAGAGTCTTGAATGGGCCATGAATGTTACTGCATAAATCACAAATATCAGCATGGAATTTTTTTTTTACAAGGCATATCCTCTTCAAAAAGGTGACAAATAATACAAAAAATTAGGTGTATGGTATTCAATTCACGGTTATGTTCGAGATTGCAATAGATTTTTGTTAAAACTATTATTATGTGTATATGTTTTTAAGGATACATCTAAAGTACCCAACAAGAGAACTTCAATCAGTTACCACTTTTGATGAGACAATTTGAATTTCAATGGGTGTTGTAAATACGACAAACATCCATAGTTCATTTAGGTCTATAGATTATCCATCTATCAAGTGAAATTATAAGAATGTCATTCATTATTGATTACTGTTATTCAACAGTTTTCACTGAAAGTTAGAAGAGACATTATTGCGGATTTACAAGCATTTTGAGAATGTGTCAGTCCTCAGTTGTAACACTAAAGTTCTTGTTTGCAGACATCCTCTGTAACTGCAAGGATTTCCACCCACCTGAGGAAACATTACACCCTTATTGATCCCATTGTTTTTGATATTTTATCAATGCTATGGGTCTTATTTCAAATATCAAGATAGTTTAGCTTTCCTGATTCACAAGCCCAAAACTATTCTTTTCCCATATAGACTGACATACTAATTTCTCCTAATATCTGAGTGAATTGATGCATACTTTTGAGTAAGGTTTTGGAATAAAAGTTACATGGACTTTTGTATACATACCATATTTCCCACTGCAAGTTTACCATTCATGAAATCAAATACATGCAAATGTATACATGTCTCATTATCAAGCACACACATCTAGACATTTACTTTGAGGTTTTGAAATTTCCAAGTAATTTAAATGTCACATATCTTAACAAATTAAATGGTACACATATGTACATTTGGATGTAATGTTTCAACTAAATTCCTAGACTAAGCCAAATTATTTCAATCCCACATCGTTATCGACTTATAAATGTAATTCCCAACAAAATATCAACCGAACAACCGATACACAACTAACACAATAAACACAAATTAAATGGCATACAACATCAACTATAAAATAAATTAACTTTCACTAAAAAACGATATAGATTTGCAAATATATATGTACGATTTTTTAACAAGTTTGAAATGTAGAGATGGAACCTTTAAATTAAGTGGTTCATCTATATTCCTACACTTAAAAATCAATCACACCCCTTATCAACATCAACTACAAAAGTAATAACTATCCCTCTAAAATCAAATAACATATACCGTTCGGCGTTCACATTGCATGAAACACATGCGATTGCTAGTTAAGCACATACATTCTAATTTAAAGTTTTGTCATTCATTATTCCTACTTTTAAGCTCTATTTCCAACCGCACATTCCAAATAACATTCAAATTCTCTCTAAATTAATGGTTATATATCTGCAAACTCTTTTTATGCAATTCCTACCCGAAAGGTATAATGTATTATAAAGTCAATAATTTTTAGATAGTTGGATTTAATTTTCAAAATGCATTAGTGTTGATTAATATTAATATGTATTTTACTTATGTTGATAAGCCAATATTGGTATTCAAGAATAGCGATGGCAAGAAGTTAACATATTCATTGTGATTATTGATTATAAATATCATGACAGGAAAATAATAGTGGCATTTTATATTTTTATTTTTATAGATTAGCAATTTTGATTCTATTCTGACAAACGAATTTAAAAGCTAATTACATTACTGTTTCATATATAAAATATTTGTAGTATTTGGCGTTTAATAATATATAAAAGCACATTAAACAATACTCAAATTTAGACCCTTATGGTAATATTTTCTTAGACCAAATAAATGGAAAAGAATTAAATGACCTAAATTATGTGTCTGTTCTTGGTGATCAAGATCTAACTTTGATTAACAAGCAGATATTAATAACATCTTAGCTCAATTTCCATTTCACATACATTGTAATAAGATGTAGTAGATTCTGGGCAATGGATGCTCTGAAGGATGGGTTCATGAAGACCTTTTCCATATTTCTTTAGTAAACAAAGATGAAACTTTCATCATCATTTAATTTCTTTTCTGAAGTTCCAGGTGGCACTTATTCACTTTTACAAATGGACTTTCATCTTTGATTTAAAAAATGTTTTCTTATACACTTATGTATAAGCCACAATCTTGATGCAAGTCTTAGGATTCATCACAAATTTAATACAATGTTTAACAGATTTTGTAAGTCAATACTAACAAATGTCAACATTTCTTTCTGAAATACATCCATTACAATTTATTTCCACTCTAGGTATAGTAAAAATTTAATGAAGGGAACCCTAGTAGAAGGTTGTCAGTCCAACAAAAAGCTCCAAGCTAAACATTGTCAAGAAGTTGTCTTTTTCAAAGAAGGATTTGTTTGATTTACACAAAATAGGGAGAGGCAATGCTCTACCCAACCAAGATATGCTAATGGGAGATTGAGAAGCCATCCTTCTACTAATTGGCCCCCGAGCCCCAATCACATTACAATGGGAGAAGATTTCAACTCATTGCAACTACTGCTTGGGTTACAATACACTTAACAGGGTGCCTTGCAAAATTTCAATTCATTCCATTTACATTCAAAACACATGTCAACAACTCAACAAGAAGAAAACAATCATTACAATTAATTCACAAGTTGCTTATCAAGAAAGCCAAAAC
This sequence comes from Taxus chinensis, assembly GCA_019776745.2. Classification (NCBI taxonomy): domain Eukaryota; kingdom Viridiplantae; phylum Streptophyta; class Pinopsida; order Cupressales; family Taxaceae; genus Taxus; species Taxus chinensis. Next base: position 20,921 of record JAHRHJ020000624.1, read on the forward strand.
AGTGATTACCTATGGGGAGGCCACTTGATGCCTCAACCAATGAGTATGGGTGCCACCTAATAAAGCCTCCAATGAAAAAACACAATACCCCTCAACAACTCTTATGAAACCTCCCTCAAGTAATGCCTTTATACCTCCAAACTCTTATGCCTCTGACTCAAATCTTATGGCATCCCTCAAAGTAATCTGAACAAGAAGACCACAAAATGCAAGAATTTCATAATATTAGGTGGGCACCCAACCCAAACGATTCCCTCCTCAAGAACTAAATGTAATCTCTTATGCCTCCCTCAGTTTCTAAACTGCCCATAGTCTTTATCCCACTCCTTCTTATGCATTCTACTCACCATATCCCAACAAGCATTTCGGTATTGAAACAACAACATTCACGAAACAACATTACACACATACATCCTAACCATAACATAATATAACAAAGGTGAATCTCCTAAGGTTTCCATGGTAGAGCTTGTTCCAAGTTTGAAATTAGAAACTCCTCCAAAGATCAAGCAAGCATCCAAAAGCATCCTAAATAATCCCAAAAATATCTACAAGCTCCAAAATCCATACAAACTACCCAAAAAATCCCTATCTCTACTCTCAAAAATTTACAAGAGACTAAACATGATATCCAACCCCAAAACAAGCAACATCATGAATTCAATAAATAGAGAAAGGAGAGTTAGGGGTGATGTGGCTACAAATAAGGATGCCACCTCATTTCCTCTTCACTCCACATCACTTGGTCAACTTCATATTCCAATGCACAAGTACATGAGTGGTTGGAGGAATGACAAGCACCTTACACACTCCATCTAAGGCTTTTTACTTCCCTCAAAGGCATAATTAAATTTTTGATAAGCTCGAAAGTGTGAATTTATTTTATTAATCCCCCCAAAACACCTAAAAGTAGCTAAATTTGAACTCCCAACCCATAGGTAGGGTTGGCATGGGCTTTTAAGAGGTGTGGCTTCGACAAGTTTTGACTTGTCCCACAAGCTTCCAAATTTGGCCATCTAAGAAATGCCAAATTCGAGTTTCCCATATCCAGGGGTGAGAGTGTGCTAAATTCCTAAGTACTTATTTGAGTTAAGGGAATTTTTTTTGCCATTACATTCTGATATGCCTCCTATATAAAAGCATGTTCCAAGATTGATTAACCACATAACCCAAAATGTATATTTTTGATAAGAGATTAGTAAAGCTACATGATGCCATGTAATAAAAAAGGTTCGGCCGTAAGAACATGACCAAATACAGTCTCACTGTAAATTTTAGCCGCAGATTGACTTACTCTGGTTGTAATGAGGTAAAGACTTGGGCCCTGTAGATTGTTGTTTAATTATTCAAAGACTATGGGGGTTACATCTTCTCCCTGACCACGATTGTATTGCAACTCTCTAAGGCTCTTATTAGGCCATCTCGCTTTAAGCCCACTTAAAATTGAATTTATTTTTTGGGTGCCCACCAGTTTTGAAACTGGCATAAACCATATACACCAAAAATACAATTTGTACTAATGATTTTAAAGACATTCAACCTTTACAACGTATGTCAATTAGTATCAGATTTCCTCATATCAACCCCACGAAAAGGAACAAATAAGGTCCACTTTTTCATATTAAGGTTGTCACCAACGCTATTTTGGCATCAATAGTACTATAATCTAAGCATACAATAAAAAATACAAATTGATAAAATTGCACGATATCAATACATGTTTCTATCACAACTCAAATATGACATCACTGAAGACTACATCGATTCGAAATATGGATCCGCATCCAAACCACTCAATGAGGAGCATTAAGCCTCACAACACAATACCTCAGACTCACAAAAGTACTCATAACATAATAAACTATAACTCCATGGATATTTTGTTCCCGAGTAAATTTATCCATATAGGGGTTTCACCAAACTCAAACCCATAACCCTGCCTAGAAAATCATAGGGTCCAACATCTATAACATCCCAAACCTATGGTTTAAAACATACTAACACATAGACTACACATAAAATCAAAGTAACTCCAACAATACACTATCCAAAGGTTTTCACATCACAAAACAACTCCATATACCTACCAATGTCAAAGGATCACAAAAATAACTCCATATACCTCCCAAAGCATCATCAATCTTAACTCCACATACCTCCTAAAGTATCACACACACACACACATCTAGTACTCACAATCATCACAATAACAACTCCATATACCTCCTAAGTCTCCATAAGCTTCACAAAACAACTCTCATATGCCTCCCAAATCAAATAAAATAAAGATAAATTTTCCTTTTAGCTCCACCAAAAGAGGTCTGGTCACCCTATGGCCCTAGGCACATAGAGTCTAGACACCTCTAACCATTCCTAGTGACATAATAACTCCTGGTTCAACAACCCACTAGTTAATTGTAACTCCTTTGGGCGTACCCCCATACAACAAAGCAGGCTCCATTGGTCCCACAATCCTTGGTGGAATCCCATGTCCCTATTACAACACATAACAACATTGGAACCAGCCCATACCAAAATCCATTTCAAAATTGTCCCCAGTGGCAAAAATTTCAATCCTTTGGGCATCGAAATCAGGAAACTTCTAGTTTTGAAACTCAACTGAATGAAAAACTTAAATCTCAATAATCAAGTAATATAAATGGCTAATTAGTATTCATGGATAGTGCGAAAAACATACATGTTAGTGCAACAACCAAATAAAATTCCCAAAATTAAGCAACTTATAACTCAATCAAGTTAAAAGAATCATTTGTTGGTTCTAGCAATGGAAAAGGAAAAGAAAATTCAAATTTACGAATAAAATACATATAGGGAAATATTCACATCACAATCACTATAGTACAGCGACCTAAATGAGGTACTCATCAACTTAGTTTGTACTATATCATCGATTGCACCTCAGCTCAAAAATATATAAAAAAAAATCAACATCACGGAATATAATCTCGTCTGACAAGTGTTCATCAGAATAATAGAACTATTATAATCTTTTTCTGAAATCATCCCTCACAACTCAACATAGTCTCAACATAACAAAGGGCTCAACATAGTCGTAACTACACAATATATATGGTTCTCATTGGGCAAGTGTCATGCATCCAAATGAATGGGATGGGTTTTCAATTTATGTAAGACGTCACTCACTATGTGATTGGTCAAGGGGAGAGAAAGGTCATCTATACAAAAACCATATAGTACGTACAGTCGCCATCCATCTACTAAGCCTAAGGTGTTTGTGAAACACAATATACATGACAACCCGTTGAGCAATGTACCATACATACCAAATGAACAAAAGTGGATTTTCAGTTTATGCTAAGACTCCACTTCCTATCTCGTACTTAGATCGAGTGACTGGTCAATGGTACTACATTTCCTCACTCCAAACATACACTTTTTACCGATTTCTTCCCTTAGGGATCAGTTAGTGTAGGGTTCACAACATAACACATAACTACATTACTAACACAATGGTGATTCACACACATTAACCATATCATCTTACACATGGTGTGTCTATAGGGTATAAAAAAACCATTACTTTCACAGGGTTACAATACGTCATGTTTCCACATAATGCACCCAAAGTGCAAGTCACTATATAATATGAGATCATATGCATCACCATATGCCCCTAATTCATAGACATGAACCGATCACATAGTGCATGAATTATACGTATGATGAACACAGTGTACTAACATTACAACATACATTCAATTTCAATTACAACATGGTGACACACACAATTCATCACAACACGGTGGCAACATCTCGAGACAATCCAATTCACTATACACCAATTATGTCATGCAACACATCAACACACCTACATACCAAAAAATAACAAGAAAATTTGTGGCTCTTGATGAGCATATTGTATAATGGGTCCCTAATTCCTTGTATAGACTTGTATTGTGACAATTTGTTTTTTAGATTATGGTATATTGATTGCTTAGTACAATTATTTTGGGAAGTTTCACTATGGATGACACTTGGGATATCATTATGAAATATATCAAGAATTGGTTGTTTCATTCATGAGTTCTATCCTTCAGTGGTTATGACAGTTACATTAGACAATTGATAGTATAATATATTATACATGGTAGTATCTAAAACTTTAGAGATTTGGTTTCTTCAGAACAATTTACCTGGATTTTGAATCTTTCCATTTCCTTGCATAATACATTATGGATATTACGTTGACTCATCTTGGTCAAATAATTACAATGATATGAATTTTCTTTCAAATCATTAAATTTATATGTTATTCAATATTGCATCGATGCATTGACCAATTATATTTTCCTCTCAAATCTTGTAACTTATAACCCTTTGACAAATGCAACAAACACTATTGGACTATTTGACATTACTAATCACGAGACTTCTTAGTGACAAACTTTTGGAAGATTTTTTTTTTGGTTCCTGGTCAGTGTGAGATTATTTGGGTATATTAATTATCTCAATATTGTGTATTATTATAATGTGAATTTTCAATTCACATAATTCAGATAATGGGAGGTCGCACATAGCCTTCATGTCTTCTATATTATTAGAGATATTCCTCAACATAAGGAATATTGAAGTTATATTTAAAATATAACTCATTTTACACTTTGCACCTACTCCCATTCACTTCATGAGATATAGTAACACTAGGCACACACTTAGAAGGTTGACTAATGTAATGATTGGACTTACTTTGTAACTCCTTATTCTCTCTTTAATTTATTTCAAGAGTGTTTGGGTCTCATCCTCAACACTTCTTCACTTGTTCAATATTTTTTAGAGAGTTTCATAAGAATTATTTTAATATTTATCTGGATTTTATTCTCTCCTGGTTTTAGAAGAAATTTTATGCACATTGTGTTATCTTGTAAATTATTTGAGCTATATTTTAATACCACATGGAGTTTTCTTCTATTGTACCGATTTTTCCACTTGAGAAATATTGTCTCAACTCTATTATGGTATATTTTAAGATTCTATTAATTTCATTGCATTTTATTAATTTATGATTAAATAATTTAGTAGTTGATTTTGAAATTATTTCTTACATAGTAGTAGAGATATACTTCTAAATCTTGTTTCTAAGTGTATAAAGTTTTTGGGTGAAGAAGAAATAATATTTGTTGGTTTTTTACCATTGAAAAAAAAACATCATGTATTCTTTATAACAATATATTATTATTCTTATCCTTTTTTCATGCAATCTAATATTTTGCAGGATTTTATCCATTATGAAAGCTTTTTGAAAGTTTTTTCAAATCAATTTAAATGCATTCTTGTATGTATTGTATGTAAGTTTTGATTCTATTTTATGTTTATTTAAAAAAAAAAAACATATGATTAATTTTAATTCACTATCTTATTTTGCTTACTATTTGATAGATTCTTATATTTCTTGTCGTTTTATTTATTTCATTTTTTTATTTGTATAAGAAAAAAGCAAGGACTAATTTATTAGGTTTTTTTTTACTCAATTTGTTTTGTAAATCATGTATGAAAAATAGGTCATAATTTTTTATTGACAATCTAGATCTCTTAATTTTTTAATGAGTGTTTTCATTTATAAGTTGGGAAAATATTGTTAAAATTTTAGTTTATCTAGATTATAATTTAAGAGATAAATGTAAATGTGTAAACTATTCTCGATAGTTCATACCCATTTTTTTAAAATAAAAAATAAATTGTAATTTTTGATTTACAATATGAGTTTCTTAGAATTTTATTGGGTTTTTTCATTTATATGTTGATTTTTTTTGAAAATTTATAACATAACTGAGATTATGGTTTAGGAGATCAAAGCTCTTAAAAACAGTCATTTTTTAATTCATGTTTTTTAAATATATATTTATTGGATTTATTATCTTTAAAAATAAATGATTTTGATTTTTTCCTTAATTTCCTCTTACATATTGTTTGTTAATATGCATTTTAAAATAATTTTTCAATTACAATAATTTTTTGAATGTTATGTTTTCGACATTATTTATTGAATGGTAATTATTTTTTTATAGATTTTTTTGTTTTGAATTTTAAATTAACATTAGTTTTATCTTTTAAAAACATAACACGATTTTTTTTGTTTCGAGATTATAAATTTTTCTCTCTTTAATGTCAACTTGAAAGTCAAAATAAGACTATTAATTCATTACAAAAATATTTTAATATGAAATTAGAGAACATGAATAATTTGGTTAACATACTAATTGTTAAGATTTCATATTTAGAAAAATATGTTTTTAATGTCGATATCGATAAAAATATTTATTCTTATTCAAATAATGAATTCTTAACAATGAAAAATCATATTTCTAATGTTGGTTTAAAAATAATTGAATTCATGGGTTACAATGAAGGCAATTTTCATAAAGATGAAAATTAAATTGTTGATTCTTTTTCTTTTAAAAATACTTCCAACTTTAAAGGGATTGGTTTAAATAAAATTGACATTAATATGAAATCTTATCACTCTCATCATTGTAAGATTTAATACCCCAAATATTCTAAATCTAAGAGTCAATATAATATTTATTTTGATACTACCTTGGAAAAAAAATGTTAAACATTGTGAACATTGCGGTAGAGATGATAATGATATTACAAAGTGTTAAAAACTAGCAACATCATCTATAGATGTTTGTGGAAGGCCGATAGGTACAAGTTTATTAGTATAAAATAAGTTATGAATATATGTTATTAAAGATGGTATACAATCTACAAACAAATGAAACTATTAGTGTTAAATAAATGATGATTATGTGTTGTTAAAATCAATATACAATCTATAAATTATGCTTTAACGGAATCCTAACTTAACACACCCTAGAAGAATACTACTAGAAATTTCCTAATTTAGAATTATTATTGAGAATCAAATTCACTTACAAGTTTACCAGTCCTTATGAATAAAATATTTTCTAATCGCTATGAAAAAAACATTTTGTATATTTCATGTATTCATCAAATATGCATTTATTGGAAGAATTTATTTCAAAATATTTAAGCCTAGCTAATAACACCATTTTCTACATATCCTCCAATGATTGAATTACATGAGATTACATTTCCTCTATGCATGTTACAGAGTCGAGTGAAATTTTTCCCTATGGTTTATGATGTGCGGGTATGAGAAATCTGTTACATTGCAACATAATAGAATGTACGGTAAAACATTCACTGATTATGGAAAGGAGGAAAAGTAAATATAAAAGATACTTTTGGTTTAAAAATAATTAAAATGATGGGTTACAATGGAGGCAGTTTTCATAAAGATGAAAATTAAATTGTGGAGTCTTTCTCTTTTAAAAATACTTCCAACTTTAAAGGGATTAATTTTTTATAAAACTGAAACTAATGCGTTGAAGTATTATTACCCTCATCATTATAGGAATTAATACCTTGAATTTTATAAATATAAGAGTCAATATAATATTTATTTTTATACTACCTTGGTAAAAAATGTTGAACATTTGAACCCGATAGAGATGATCATGATATTACAAAGTGTTAGAAATTATATCATTGTAAAATTTGTGGCAATATAAATCATGACTTATTTCATTGTTGGAAAATAACTAAACCCACTAAACTTAATTTTATAAAAAACAAATTCCTAAAGTTTGTATATATTCAAAGGGAAATGATATTCCTTTTTTAAGAAGTATTCAAGTGAAATATGTAAGACATCTTATATTTCTAATTTCTTTGGTTAGTATATGTATTATATTTTTTCATTTTTAAAACTAACTCATATTATGTTTTTAAATATATCTATGATATTGTATGAATCCTTGTTTCTTAATTCAATATTTTGATACATGGCTATACCTATGTATTTTTTTCTTTTGTGCTTGTTTATCGTTAGTTGTCAAGGAAAAATGTTATTTCTAGAATCAAAATTTTAAAGAACTTATTTACATATTCTTGTATTACCTTTTATGGTGATTTATAAATCTTTTGAAGGTAGGATTTACATATAATATATATTTATTCTATCCAAACTTTTAACTTTGATTCATCCATAATATGATTAACACTTTATTTTTTAAGTTGTATTTTCATTTCTTATATATTTTTTTCTTTATATCTTTTAGTATTTCTACTTTTATTGCTTAAAATGAATGTAGATATTACTTTTTATAAAATAACATTTGTTAACAAGAATATTGATATATGTTTTTTGTGTTTTGAATATTAAGTGAAAATTTTCTCACCATCTAATCTAAAGAGCATCATTGGGAGATTTTCAACGATTTCACTATCCAAAATTTGAAATTTTCTTGAAGAAATCAACACTCTTATTTATTTTTCTACAATTAAATCATTAAAGAATTATAATTTTTTTCTTGAAGGAATTTAACACTAAGGGGGAGTATTATGTAATGACATATCCATTATATGTTTTAGTTGTTCTCCTTTTTTGTAACCCCTAAATAGATATTAAGGGGAAGTGTTGAAATGTAATCTTAAGTTGGGTATATTAAATATCTCAATATTGTGTATTATTATTATAATGTTATTTTCTAATTCACATAATTTGGATAATGTGAGGTGAGATTTATCCTTTACCTCTTTTTCCTAATCAAATATATTCGTCATTATAAGGAATATTGGAGTTGTATTTAAAATGTAACTCCTTTGTCACTTTGTACCCACTTCTCTTCACTTCATAAGAAATAGTAACACTCAAGAACACACTTTAAAGTTGGAAAACTTTTAAAGTTGGAAAATGCAATGATTGGAGTTAATTTTTAACTCCTTATTATATCTTTAATCTATTTCAAGATTGTTTAGGTCTCGTCCTCAACACTTCACTTGTTCATTATTTGATTTTAGAGAGTTTTTAAGACTTCTTTTAGTCTTTCTATGGATTTTATTCTCTCTCATTTTTATTCTTTCTTAAAATAATTTCTATGTACATTGTGATACATTTTATCCAATTTTTCTTCTCAGGAAATATTGATCAAACACGACCTTACATAGGAGAAAATGGAGAGGGTGATTCAGTCATGTGAGGACATATATCTACTATGAAGATCAAGTTGCAGTCGAGCTCATTAAAAGCCATGCAAGATCAGTAAAAGGTAGTCAAGCGAATGATGAAGGAGGTTAGATCTTGAGGAAGAAAAATGGAGAAAAGGCTCAAAGTTTTCGGTTTTTTGCATTTTTGGCACTTTAGAGAATCAAGGGGCTAAAAATGGTCAACAAAAAAGTTTGAATCCCAAAACCCTGAAAGTTTGAAATTTCAGACTTTCAGGTTTCGTGGTTTCAGAACTCTCAGGCGCGAAGATGGAAAATCACTCCAAAATTCTGAAATCTTGAAGTCTGAAAGCCTAAAATTTAGACTTTTGGGTTTTTGGGGACCTCGAGAATCATGCCAAAAATGAAGTGGCAAAGTCCAAAAACTTGAAAGACCGAAAGTCCAAAATTTTGGACTTTTGGGGTTTCAGAATTCGGAGTTTTGGAAGTCTCGAGCCCCAAAACATGAAAATTACACCTCAATGTCTGAAACTCTAAAAATCAAAAGTCCAAAATTCGGGTTTCAAACTTTTGAAACTCTTGGGCATCAGTTTTAGAATGATACCTCAACCTTCAGATGGCCACAAATTTTGACTGGGAGCTCAGATTTATGTAAGAAAGGACTCTTTAGAAAGATCTCAGTGTTTGATACGCAACTACCATAAGAAATCTTCCATTTTTGAGGGTGTTAGACTTCTCACCTATCACCATAATAAGGTATGGGCTTCCTTTCTTGCCCAACAAGGAACAACACATGGAGGCATGGGTTTTGCAGTAGAACCCATCATTGTTGCAGGAGAATTCAATGCATTTCTTGGGTGGTTGGAGTAGGATTTCAAAATTCTTCTATCTCCTTCTCTCATTCTTCCTATATATTGTAAGGAGTGGAATTTTTCTAAAGTTTGGACATTATTTGTTTTTTACCCCCCTTCTTCTCTTGTCTGCAAGTGAATTTGTGGAGTTCAAGCCTCCAATCAAAATTGTAATGCAAATATTTCCTCTTGGCCACTGTAGTGTACTGTATAAAATTTGTGGAGCAATAATACAAGTTTGTGGATGTTTTCCAACCCTCTCTTGTGTTCATTTTTCTCTTCTGATCTTTCACTGTAATCTTGGTTATCTGTGTATGGAGGTTATATTACATTTCAATGGTTTGTGTTTAATTGAAAAGAAAATTTTTAGCATTCCTTTGGTGCATCGCCTTTGTTAGTTTAGGTTTATTTTCATGCATCTTATTAACCATGTCTCCTTGGAAAAGTTAGAGTAGGTTTTAGAGCAGAACCTCTACATTTTGAATGTGTGCATCTAAATAGAGGAATAGGAATCAGCCTTCATCAGGAGAGCTTTCTTGATTGCAAAGTCCCACACTTTGGGAAAAGCTCCATGTTATGAAATCACATTGATAGTTTTAACCCATAAAGTTACATACATTTAGGGGTGCTGTGATTACGCATCAACACTTTCTTCCTCAGGATATTCTTCCCCACACATAGGAATGGCTAAGCTGAGTCGGGGGATTTTTCCAGTAGCAGGCAGGGTAGCATAGGATGCTAGATGCCCTGTTGAGAAGTGGCGGAGGGAGAACTCCAATCCTAATGGCGATTCGAAGATCGAGGCAAAGAACCACCCCAGCCCTGCTCGCGAGCCGAGGAATGTGGCGATAATCCATGACCGTGGTGGTGTCTAAGTGAGTCGTTATGTCGATGGCTCACTCCAATAGAACGACGAGAGCGAATGAACTCTTGACGCTGGGATCTGTTGCATCGACCACCATGAGTGGAGGGCGAGGATCACCTACTGGGAGAGGGAAGAACCTAGGAAAAATTACATGGGGCTTCCCTCCAATGTTGCAATAAAGTCTGGAGGGGGTCCACCTCTAACGCCACCTTATTCACTTGAACTTGAACCTGCAGAAGCACATTGGAGATCACCATAGATTTATTATAAATTGAGAAGGGCTTATCAACTACAAAATTAAGAAAGAAAAAAGCATTCCTTTCTTTCCATATCCAAAATAAAATCTCCCCTCTGAAAACATGCCAAATTTGGGTGAACATAGGAAGAAGTTTGGGATTGTCTCCCAAGAGGATATGTTTCCAAGTGAAACAGTGGGGCCATGAGGGAAAGAAAAAAGTATGGATCTAATTTCAGGTAGTTTAAGCTTTGGGACAGAACTAGAAAACATGCATAAAAGTTTCTAGATGCCCACAGAAGGGGCATTTAGGAGCTGGAATCCCAATTTGAACAAGAAGGGCCCCAATAGGAAGGCCTTGGTGAAGAATACACCACAGAAAATGAGCAATTTTGGACTCAACACATATAGTCCAAACAGTCTCAAACCATCTGCCCTAGCCAGATGGGGTGGCGTTAATTCCCCAATGAGTGTTGAGTTTTTCCACCATCAGCAAATGGGGTGAGAGCCATCGATAGCCTTTGCTAGCTTTATAGTTACATAAAGGAGTATCAGCAAACCACTTCCAGTCTGTCCACTAAGGGCGAGAAGAGTGCACAACAATCTTATGTAGCATGTGATTAGGAACAAAATTGATCATAGTATTGAAAGTATCTTGATCCTAGTCGGAAAGGCGAAATTGTTTTTTAAACTCCGGCCAAGCAAACCCGGATTACTTGTTTTTGCAGAAAAAATCCTCATTGATATGAATTCCACGCTTAAATAATTTGAGTATGGAGATTCTCGGGACCTCTGCAAGGCATTGCTCTTGGGATTGAAAAATCAGTGACCACCAGAGAGATTTCTGGTTGAGAGATAACCCATTGCGAAATCTATCTCCTTTCCATAAAATCCAAGGTTTGACACATTCCCAAGCTTTCTAGATAAGTTTAAGCACGAAGGTGCCCACAACTTTGACAAGCACAAGAGTGATGACTAAATTGACAAACCCTAAACCTTTCCATGTAGGCGGTCATAAGGAGAGACTTCTGAGATGACATGTCATATGAGAACTTTCCAAGCTTCTTGGCCAGTGATACTATAGATAATCCACTTGGCATAGAGAGCTTGCCCTTAGTGTTGGATGTGGAGAAGGCCAAGGCCTCTAGAATTATGAGGTAAGAAACATATATCCCAAGCGACACGATGAAAACCTTTTCCAATAGAAGCATTATCCCATAAGAAAGCTTTGAGAAATTTTTCTAGATTTTGGATGGATGCTTTGGAAGGCACCCAACAAGATGAATAGTAGACATGGGTGGCCGCTAGAACTTTGGAACAAATTTGGAATTTTCCAGCCAGAGACAAGGGTCTAGTGAGTCAATATTCCATTGTTTTTGCCACCTGTTGAATGACATAATGTCATAGATCAGTCGGGGAGGCTTGAAAAGAAAAAGGAATACCAAGGAATTTGATGATCTCCCCATGTTGAAGAATTTTCCAATCATAAGTGGCAAGCCAGTCTGGTGCAAGAAGGAAGGATTACCTGTAGCATTGAGCTTTTTGCCATTAAATGGAGGAACCAGAAGCTAGGCAGAAAGTATACAAGCATTGCATGGCATTGCGAATGTTACTTTCATCCTCGATAAGCGTAAAGAATGAATCATTCGTAAAATGTCTATTGAGGAGTTGAGAGGTGGGCTCAACAAACAACAAAATTCCATGAATAAGACCTTGATTTTAAGCATGGGCTAATAGACAACCAAAGACTTCAGCCGTCAGCACATAAAGACAGGGGCTAGAGGACAACCCTGTTTGATAGACCGGAATAACCCAAAGGGATCCGAGCTAAGGCCATTGATAGAAATTTGAGCAGAGGCGTCTACAAAAAGCATATTGACATATTAAATAAAGATGGGCCAAAGCCAAGGGCCCGAAGCATGGCGAGTATGAAAGGCCATTCAATCTAATCATAGGATTTCTCAAAGTCAATATTGATAAACATAATGTCCTAGTGAGATTTGTGGTCCCATTCCATGCCTTCCCAAATGATGATGATATTATCCATGATGAAGCGTCCCTGTATGAAGCTTGTCTGCTCTGGTTGAATAATAGCAGGCAGCAGATTGCGTAATCACAAAGCTAATGCTTTGGCAATGAATTTGTAGGAGATGTTCAACAAAGTAATCAGCCGCCAACAAGTTATTTTCTCAGAATATATTTGCTTAGGAATGAATTTTATGTTTCCCTTGTTAATTACAAGCCCTAGGGATTGGTTGTGAAACCCTTCAAGATAGACCTACAAAAGGTCTTGCTCGACGGAATCCCAAAGAGTTTTATAGAATTCACAGGGGAATCCATCAAAGCTGAGTGCTTTATCATTAGACATTTGTATAGTGGATTCATTGAGGTCTTCAATAGTGAGCATTCTTTCACAGAGCACCTTCTGAGCCTTTGAAAGATTGTGAGGCACAACCCCCAAACATTGGTCAAGAGTGGCCCGATGAGTATCAGAGGGTGGCTGAGCTTGGAAAATGAGCTTGTAATGTTGCACAAATGCTTGCAACATGAGATGTGGATTAGTGATTTGAGCTTCATTATTAATGATAGCTCAAATCTGTTGAGATAGCTTATTGGCTTAAAGAGAGAAAAACTCCTTTCAAGACCCGATCTCCAACTTTGAGCTAGAGTATTTGAGCCCAGATCTGAGCACCTTTAACATTATAATTTTCCACAATTTGAATTTGATGTCAGAGAGTTGCAACTTGTAGTTGCAGAGTGTTAGAGAAGAGATCACCTTGAAGTGCCACCATTTCCCAACTAAGAGCTAAGGTATTAGGGGTGTATGAGCGGTGCCGAATTTTGGCTAACTGGCGGCCGTAGATTCTAAGAAATTTGGTAGTCTGCGTCAGCACATCTTTGCACCAAAGTAGACAATTGGCCTGCATAGGTGGATGAAATCATTGACAGTGATTTGGTCATGGAATTTTAAATTCCAAATCCGCTTGATATGATTGACGGTGGGGCCGTGTTACATCAAGGAATTCTTAAGAAAGAATTGGCCTTTATGAAAAAATGGGCACACATCATGTAAACAAATACAAAATTGTATAAGGGAGTGGTCCGAAAGGAAAAAGTCAGGCATAACCTCCAATGGCATGGAACAAATGCTAGTAAACTTAAAAAAATTTTGAGCTAACAACATGGCCCTATCAAGCCATTTAAGGACGCGATCTGTCCCTCCACGAAGATTGAACCACATGTACCCGACTGTAGACATGGGAAAGTGAGATGCGTTAAGATCAAAGAATCCAAATTTATTTCGCATGAAGTACCACACTTCCCTTTCACCAAGTGTCCACCTCATATGTAGTTGGCCACATTTATCATTTAGGTTTTCAACCATATTAAAGTCTCCACTTATAACCTAGTATGCATCGGGAATGGAGTTGGCTATCCACCGCCATAGATCAACCCCTTCGGCTACATCATTAGAGGTGTAAATATTAATGAGCCCAAAAGGGTGGCCCTAAATATTAAAGAGGACCCATATGACACGGTTGGTGGGGTCGATTCCATGGTCAATTAATAAAGGCCGTTATTTAGGGGTTAAAAGTGAAACTAATCCCCCACGCCCTGCTTCACGATTGCTATAGAAAGCCAAGCTATTAGGCCAGATGGATTTACAAACCATCTATAACTGAAAACCTGTAATTTTAACTTCCTGCAAAAACAACACATCCAGATTTGCACATCGTTATCAAGTTTCACACACTACATACTTACGAAAGGAGTCTATGAGACCCCTGACATTCCAAGATAAACAATTCATGGGAAATGTTGGTCAAGAGCCATATCCCCATCCTCCAAGCCCTCAAGGGCATCATACTGATTATGCAAGAAACGAGCAAAATTATGATGTAAAAATTCCCGCAGATCGATTTTTTATTCATTCGACATACTCAATGTTGTATTATGCTTTAGTGGAGTCCACATTGCATATTGGGCTATGGTCCTGAGAGATGCGAGGTGGACTTCGAGGTCGTTTAGAATGCCCTTCTGAGTTGCTTGGAAATAGTAGAGGAATTAAATGTGAAATGGGGACGTGAAAAATAGAATTTGACTGGTCTATGAGAATCGACGCCGTAAGGGGCATGTTGGAGTACTTTGGCAAAGAGGTAGCCAAGATGGTTACAACAGCTGGCTCCTTAGCAACAACAATTGGTTCCTTAGCAGCAGTCGTAGGATATTTGGCCAGAATGTTGTGATAATGTTCCTTAATAACTGGTTCACAATGGCCATGGGAGCCAAAGGCTTTGGATTGTTGGGATTTGTTCTTATTTCTCTAGCCTCTGGCCACTTGCCAACCTTCCTCTTGTTGGGGTTCGATTGGTTTGGGTGCTGCTTTTGAAACATGGCAGTTACGAGGGACATAAAGCAGACAATCTCTTATCTTGTGATTAGAAGCTTGAAAACAAAAGCAAGTATTGGGAAGTTTTATATACATGAACCGCTAGGAGTAACGTTTATCACCCATTTAAATATTCACAAATTCCTTGAGGTCCTGCGAAAGATCATTCTCAACATAATATCAATTCTAAGGACGAGCAAGGTACAACTTATCAACTTCGAGGCAGACAACACGCCCAAGTGAAGTAGAAATTTGTGGCAGTAAATGAATGCATGACAGAGGGATACCAGGAAATTTAATCCACATCGGAACTTTAAGGGTGGTATACTCAGATACCACAAAGTCCTTATGACAGGGTGTTAATACAAGCAGTGAGTTGTGGACATACCAAGTGGCTCGCTTGGCCAAGATGTTGGGCGCATTAGGCAGGTCAAATAAATGAAAAAAGAAATAAACCCTTGGTCATGTTTTGGACACTATCTAGGTGGACCCCATGAGGGGTCCAGATTGTGTTGGCCCAGGATTTAAGCATGCTTTCAAGGGGACTTGACCCACAATATACCCAATGAGGCAAAAATTTTCTAACCATTGACATGAAACATTAAATTCAGGAATGGGGAGAACAACATCCAAAGGAGAGATATTACCTCGTGAAAAACCTTCGTGACAAATTTCCTGGGACGCTTCGTCAGCGGTGCAATTGCTCACTCCACTATCTCTTGCCACGATTGAAATAACTGGGTTTGAAGATGGCAAGGTCATTTTATAGGGGATGCCTAGAGGGTGAAAAACCCTAGGAGAAACTATAGCAATTAATTCCCGCAGTGCCCGCAAAGACCGCAATATGACAGTTGGATAGGGGATTTACACCTTGCTGGTTTACACAGTAACCGGTACTCTGGTCAAAATCAGGGTAACCAATGCCGGTTAGGGTAACTGTCATCGGTTACCTATGTGTGAAAGTTTATATTTAACTCATGGGAATTTAATCTAGATTTTGTTTTAAAGCTTATTTAAAGGTTGTAAATGCATAGCTAATGTGCCCTAAGTTTGTCTAAGCTTATATAAAGTTAGAAAACTAGGGTTAGAACATAATAGAATAAGCCAGACTTTTCTCTGAATTGAGCTGTACCCATGGCTGAAAGGATCGAAGAAGTAAGAAGAAGTCCAGAAGATATAATTCAATATTGCCTGAAGACATTTGAGAGGACTGCTTCATAGAGAGAAGTTGAATACCAGGAAAGTGTAGGTACACTAGTGAGAAGATGGTATCGCCTTCTACTGTATGTCCCTTTGTGTCAATTTAGTCTCAAGGGTATTTGGGCCCGTCGGAATCTGTAAATACGCTTAGTGTTTCTTCATCGCCGAACATCCCGTCGGCCTGATCCGGCGAGATCTTGTTATTGCACACGTTTTGTAGTGACTGCAATGTTGTGAGATCTTATATTCCTCGATCCATGAGATCATGCTGTACTATTGATCCACTCTTAGGAATCTAGTACTTCTGTAGAGGAATGTTCAACCCTCATGTTTCTCATGGCGGACGAAACAATACAATGTTCCCGGAGAGCAGCACTTAACAACTTGGTGCATAGAAACCCGTTACACATCTGGTTAGACTGCAAGATGAAGTGGGCAATTTGTTTTTTTTTCCTCACAGTAATTTGGAAGGAATGGCATATGGAAATGCAAAGTAGCATTGTCCTTATTAATAGACTGGAGTTGTTTATGTTTTTTATTTATCTTATTTATATGCATGTCTTATTTATAAGCATGTTATAATTTGAAGTTACTTTGTGGTTGAAGAAAACTTTTTACAAAGAGGTGCACAAGTTATATATATGTCCCATGGATTTTACTCTTTGTAATATGAAAAAAGAGAGAATTGTATTGTATTTCCTCTGACTGAAATAAAGGAGAAGTTTGGCTTGTTTTCTGGTGGATGTAGCCCACATTGGGTGAAACCACATTAAATCTTGGGTTTATCTTGTGATTGCATGCTTATATTATTTTTGTTTTTAATTTTGTTTTTATTGCTCATCTATGTTTTTGATCCTAACAACTGGTATCAGAGCAAGATTTTTGTTTTGGCAAAAAAAATCTCACAGGAGGGTTTCTTGTTTAAGTGGGAGCAATGGCAGAAGATAGCAAGTTCAGGGTTGAAGAAGTTTAACAGGCCAGAACTTTTCAGCTATGGAAGATGCAAGTGGAGGACTACCTATATCAGAAGGATCTTTATCTACCATTGAAAGGGAAAGCTTTGAATGTCGTTAGCTATGAAAAGATGAAGAATGAGATGTTCTTAATCAGAAGGCATTGTGGAATGATACGGTTGTGCTGGATAGCTACAGGATAGATATTTCAATATTTCTATGGAAAAGGACAACGGTAGATCTAATGGAAAAATTGGGTAAATTGTATGAAAAACCCCTCAGCCTCCAATAAGGTATTTCTCATGAAAAGTTTGTTTTAATATGAAGACGTCAGATGGTGATTCAGTAAATGATCATTTGAATGAATTCAACATGGTTACTAATCAATTAAGCTTTTGTAGGAGTAATTTTTTATGATGAAGTTAGGGATATTTTGACTTTTGTGCTCATTGCCTGAAAGTTGGAATACTTTGGTTATGGTTGTGAGTAATTTTAATTTCTAAGTTCAAAAACTTTTAAATTTTGATGATGTTATTGGTGTGATTCTTAGTGAAGAGATGAGAAGAAAAATCACAGGTGAGTCATCTGGTAATGCTTTGAGTGTAGAGAACAGGGGGAAGACAGAATGAAAAAGCAAAAAGGTCCTGGACACTGATGGAAAGTCTAAGAAGGGCAGATCTAAATCTAGAAGCAGGATGGTATGTTGGAATTGTGGAAAAGATACTGGACATGCAAAGAAAGATTGTTGGTCTTTAAAATCAGGGAAATATCAACATGAATGGGAGAAAAAGAGGAAAACGTAGTCAGGTGATGTGTTACAAGATGCTCTTATTATTTCTTTAGATAATAAAATCAGAATCTTGGGTTTTAGATTGGCTTTGGTGCTTCATTTCGTGCAACTCCTCATAAACATTATTTTCAAGATTATGTGTTCAAGGGAATTTTGTGCAGGTATATCTTGGTGATGATGAGTCCATGTAAACATTGTTGGAAAAGGCAATGTTCATGTTAAATTGCATAATGGTAACACTTGGGTGTTGAATAATGCCAGAAATGTTCCTAGCTTGAGGAGGAATCTAATTTCTACAGGGAAATTAGGAGATGAGGGTTGTATGGTTATATTTACAACATATTCTTGGAAAGTTACCAAGGGTTCTCTTGTGGTAGCAAGAGGTAAGAAAGTAGGTACTTTGTATTTATCCACTGTTAGTACTGATCCATCTTCTATTTTAGCTACTACATGTATAGACACAACTCTATGGCATACACAAACTTGGCCATATGAGTGAGAAGGGGATGAAGATTTCACATTCACAGGGAAAGTTGTCAAATTTGAAAAACATAGACCCTGGATTGTTGTGAGCATTGTGTGTATGGGAAACAAAAGCGTGTGAGATTTCTCAAGGTTGGATCAACCAAGAAGGGAACACTGAATTTAGAGCTTGTTCATATGGATGTGTGGGTCCACTCACTTTATCTTCTCTTGGTGGTTCACGTTATTATGTTACTTTTATTGATGATGCTACTAGGAAGGTTTGGGTTTACTGTATAAAGAAGAAATCTGATGTATTTAATACTTTCAAGAAGTGGAAAGCTTTGGTTGAGAATGAAACTAAGTTTGAAGTTGAAGTGTCCTCAGATCAGATAATGGTGGAGATTACTGCAATAATAATTTAATATCTATTGTTCACACAATGGAATCCGTAGGGTGAAGAAGTTCCTAGAACACCACAATAGAATGGTGTAATTTCAGAAAGAATAAACATGACTATCATGGAGTTTGCAAGGAACATCAGATTGCATGTTGGATTTAAAGCCCTTACAGAACAGTTTGGGTGGATGTTGAAGATAACTTTATTTACTTGATAAATAAAGGACCTTCAAGTGCTTTGGAAGGTGGAGAACCCGAGGAGGCTTGGTCCGATAAGGAGGTATGCACGTATTCTTTTCTGAAAGTTTTTGGTTGTGAAGCATTTGTTCTCATTGATAAAGAGAATAGGACCAAGCTAGAATGCGTAAGTCAAATAAATTCTAGGATTTCATTCAATATGGCATTGATGATTTTGGATTCCAGTTACGGATTTTAGATGAGAAGAAAATCATTAAGAGTAGGGATGTTATTTTTAATGAAAGGCTTATGTATCATGGAACAACTACATGATAAGAAACTGGAAAATTCTGAGTATGTAGCACTTGATGAGATAAAAGATAGATAAGTGATCAAAGTGGACTGGAAAATCATACAAGTTTGCATCAATTGACATAGTTTTTGTTGATTATGTAGACTCTCAAAATAAACAAGAACAACAAGATTCCTTAAAATCATGATTATTAAAATCTTGTGAGACATGATTCTTCTACGGGTAAGTAAACCTCCTACACGATTATCTTCATACGAGCTTTACTATTGTTTATTGACAGATCAGTGGAGAAACCAGAAAGTTTTGAAGAAGCCTAATGCAAGTAGAAACATAGAAAAATTAGGAGCAGGGTATGGATGAGGAGATGGAATCCTTGGATCACAACCAAACATGGGATTTGGTTCAAGTTAAATTAAAACAGGAATTAGATGAGCATTTTCTGATTACATAAATATCTTTCCAACTCTTCAAGTTGAGGTGGAATTTAATTAAAGTGACCACATTGTACAAGGAATATTGACTGTGCATTCTTCAAGGGATAAATACACATTAATAATTTGAAGGTCCTAAAATGTTGATGGATACTTTTCAATTCTCCTTTTAATTGTCTAGGGGTAGACTTTATTCAAATAAATATTTTAAGTTTTGTAGATATGCGTGCATATATCTTGCATTCTTGATAGATACTTAGATTGTATCGTTCTTCTAATGTTATTTATTTTGTGTTGATTTATTGAGCTAATAAATATATTATGGATTGAAGCCATTAGGGATATTATGTAAGGGGGAATTAAAATTTAATGTGCATATTGAATAAGAGCTATGTATGGCAATAAAGAAATATAGATCTAAGGTATTTATTTATTTGAGATTCTAAAGTAGGGTCATTATAAAAAATTGGTGTGATAGTCTTTAAGATCTAACAATTCTGATCAGGTGTGTTTAGAATTGATTAGGGGCTAGATAATTTACACCTATATTATCAATTCTGAATGTAAGTAGGATCACCAAAAATGTGGCAGGGTTAACACTTTTAGGATATAAATGAGCTAAAGAGACAATGTATCCAATACATGTTTCCATGAATGAGATGAAACTTCAAAATAATAATGATAATGTTTGCTTGGCATGATGATCTCCCATAGAGACATTGCTAACATTTTTTTACTGACTTTTCCTCTGATAATAATACATTTTGTGAACTCCTTTCTCTAGGAAAGGTTTAGGTAGTAGGATACAAAACCTTCAGTAAGTACAAAATATGTTTTGGGATCTACAATAAAAATCAGAGAATTGAATAATTAATATTGACCTTTCTTAGACATACTGGAGAGATTGAATATATGTCTAGAAAACAACAAACCTGAGTGACTTGGACAGTTTGCTGTACGCTATGGTATGCACAAGACAAGACATTGTCCCATGCAGTGGCGTGTTATCAGTAGAACGTGGACATAAAAACCTGAAATTCAGGAACCGCGATCGCGGTTTTAAACCGCGATCACGGATCTGTTTTTAGCAGGTTCGGCAATAACCGAACCTAAAACCACGATCGCGGAACTCTGAGACAAAAAAACAGTCCCGCGAGTCCTCATTTTCCCCATTTTTCATTTCAAACCGCGATTTCTCCTAGACGTTTTTCACTGGAGCTTTGAATACCACCTCAAAATTGCTCATCAGACTTCTGGATCGTGATAGATTCAACCATGCCGCCAAGACGAGGAGGTAAGCCCCCGATTTTAATCATTTTTTTTTTTTTGCATTTTAGGTTTTTTTTTTGCATTTTCATGGGTTTTTTGAAATGTTTGTTTATGTATACAATTTTCTTGTTTTGTCAGTTGGTCGGCAAGCTTGAAATCATGCAAACCGTCAAAACATTCCTCAAAACCCTCCGAACATTCCTCAAAACCCTCCTCCAAACATAGATCTGCCTCCTGTGGCTCCTTCTGTCCCCACTGAACCAGCAGGAACACAAGATAATATCATTGGAAGAATCTGAGAAAATAAAATTGTCATTGAGAACCTTATTCAGACTATAAGACAAAATCATGCCACAAATCCGTCCCGCATGACTTTAGCCAACACATTGCAAACATTGATTGGCGAAGTCGACTCCGCAACCAACCAAATACATAGATGGAATACCTTTAGAGGTGATTGTAGGTGGTGGTATGCAGATAAATTATCCCATGCGGCCGTAAAAGACAAAAAAAATTGGAAAAGACCTCATTTGTGCATTATTTACTGACCCGAGAACCAATGCCCCCCCCGCAGCTACTTGCAAACGGTTCCCAATCCATTGGTGCCATGATGACTGAATCAAAAACAATTTTTGGAACCGATGGTGGATGGTTTTTGATTATCCACCATGCAACAACAATGAGGTTCCTCTCTATTTTTTGAAGAAATTATATTGCGAGTTCGTGCTTAATGAGGTCCCAAATTATTTTGACTTTTCTGACTTTTTTGGTCGAGGAGGTGGCTCTGTACAGAGTAAACCTGGTGCATGCGTAGGTCAACCAAGGATCCCCCATGCCCCAAAACCCCCACTGCCTTCAGTTATCCCTCCTACAGTGAAGGAGGTTGTGGAGATTGACACACTGCATGCATTGAGGGAGCTCACTGACACTCTGACCCAACATAGTGACCAGATTGCATCTGGTGATGTTGGTGGAGGCACCAGTTCTAGCGCACCACACCACTGTGGATCATGTGGTGCCGTATGCACTGTAGGAGAGACATCATTTGTTGGTTCACATGATTTCTTTTCTATAGATGAGATGCTGGGGGATGTTTTTGGAACTGGTGCCACTGATATTGGTCTTTCACAGGTAAATTTCAAATAAATATAAATATATATATATATATATATATATACAATAGTTTAATTCATGTTTGAGATTTTAATATATATGTATTTGATTGTACGTCATGTACATACATGTAAAAACTAATTTTTTATTTTATTTTAAATAGCAAGAGCCGGTGAAGGAAACATCCGGCGTCGACATGCTAGCTACTGCAGCTGGGCGTGTTTCAAACGTAAGTTTCAAGTTGTACAAACTTACATTTTTAATTTCATTTGATTGCACTAGATTATTATTATAATGTTTCACGTGTATGTTGTACATATTAATATGTTTGTCTTTTATACACAGGAGCCTGGCGGGTCATCATCTGCTCTGGGAACTAAGGCTACTGGCACGCCTCACATGAGTTTTACGCAGGTTAGTTTCTCTTTACACTTTGTTTCTAATTGTGGAAGTTCACGTGGATTACATGCTTTGGACCTCTGTTATGTGGTGCAGTCATGTAGATTTTAATATTGATTTGTACATGTTTTTTGTATAGCTTATGACTGCCAGAGAGACTCCTCCATATATGCAGACTGTGGAGGCTGCTGTAGATACTGCCATAGCATCTGCAGATCCACTAACTGAGGTACAATTTTTCAAATTTGTTAAATTTTGGAGGTTCATTATTTCTTATTACTTAAATCTACAATATCAAATTTTGTATGTATGTGAAATATTTAATTTGAAAATTAATTATTTGTATGTAGCTTACCCCTCGTGAGTCTACTGTTGTCCCTGCGATGCGTCAATGACAAATTGATAGGGATCATGACATTGCGGTAAGATTTCACATGCATTTTAACTAAATTGTACAAGTTTCTAAATTTTGAATGTATTTTAAAATTTTGGGTGTTAAAAACTTGTTGTTTATGAATGTGCAGGTTAGGTTGCAGACCTGCTTAGAGATGCCTAGGACCACATGGATGAAATCCGTAGTGGCATCTCCCTCCACTACATCCCCAGGTCGTGGACGTGCTACTTCTAGCAGGGTGAAGAGAGGGAAGATGTTTCATGAGTAGATTCATAGTCCACCTGGATGTACATAGATATATATATGGGCCATCTGGTCCTAGTGAACATGTTTCTTCATATAGTCCATTGTATATATATAGCCTTTTGCGACCGCATGTGGTCCTATATACATTATGACACACTTAGTTCGAGATGTACACATGTTATGAACTTACATATTTTCAGAGACGTGCGTCTGGAGCACACTTTGTTTGATTCTTATATATCCATGTGTGTTGGTTTTCATAACGATATTACTTCTATATGTTTGATTTGAATTCATTGCATGTATGATATCCTTCTATGTATGTTTTCATAACCATTTATTAGTTCTAGATATGTATGTTTGATTTAAAATTAAAAAACCATGTCCGGAGCACTACATGGTACAATTGTTAAGCAAACCTATTCCATTAAGCAAAACCATGCTAGGTGAACTACAAAAGGGCAATACGTAATTACTTTTTTTTCTTTTAAAGCTAACACTCATCTGTTGCATATCAACTAATGCGAACATTGATAGAAATAAGCGAGGTAGAGTTCATCTTGAACTATATGAATATAACGTTACTTATGGTGCAACATTGCATGGTACAATTGTTAAGAAATTAAGGGAAGCATTTACATTGTTTTAGAGAAATTAAGGGAATCAATAGATGTACACACCTTATCTCTTTATAATTTGGTGCTATATGCCAATCAACTAAGAAGTTAAACATTCAATTTGATTATCGTTTAAAGTAGATTCACTTCTCTCTTTCATTTTCATTGTTTGTCTCTTTCTTCTTGGACTTACCATCCTCTCTTTCCTTTTATTTGCTTGTATGTATTCAAGACTTCTTTCTTTCTCCTTCTTATTTTGCCATTGTTCACTCTTTTTTCTCTTGACTTGTCTCTTGTTGCTTTGAATATCCTGTCATAAATATCTCCTCAAGCCTTTGTATTTCCTCATGTACAACAAGTATTCACTCTCTCCTTCACTTTCTTCATTTATTGATCACAGCCATTACATGCTTGCCTCAAACTGAAATTTGACCTTTTCTCGCCACTTTCCTCTTGTTTCCCATTTCATATTGAATGAGTACCTATTTATTCTCTAAGCATTTCATTTTGCACTTCCTTTCTCCTCCATTATTCTTCTTTCGTGCTATGTTCTCCATTATGAGAATTCTTTTCTCTTCTTCATGTTTCTCGTGCATGGAAACTATTTTCCTCTTATTCCTTCATAGGCTCTCACTTATTTGTTTCCTTCACTTCTTTTAGCATGCTTCATAAGTGACTTGATTGGCCACTTCACTCTCCTTCTAAAATTCCATCCAAATATGCAAACTTGAAGCTACTTGCCTTAGCATTTTATTGATAATCTTATTCATATGTTCACATTCTCACCATACTATTAGAAACAATGAATAAATGCATTTCATTCCTTTAACATGACTTACCTTTACTCACCACTTTTCACTAGTTCTTGCTTCACTAGCAATTATGGCTCATTTAATTTCAACTCCATTTAGTATTCTTGACCTATATTCAAATACTTAATCCACTATTAGAATAACAAGGGAATGCTATTTATTCTTGTGAATCTTCAAAGCATGATAATTAGGGTATTAGATACCCATTAAGGGATGAAAAGTATGTAAAAAGTTTCAAGGTAGCCAAGAGCATGACCATATTACAATGCAAACATAATGAGCATGTAAGCACATAGCTGGGGCAGCAAAGGATGGAGAGAGATCACCACAACAACATAGCTCAAGAGAGAAAAGAAAGGATAGTGATGAAGCACCTAAGAGGACAGAGGCAAGTCCAAAGAGAACAAGAGAGATGGAAGGTAAACAAGTGACATTGAATGTTTTGAGTCCTAGGAAATGAACGGAGGCGAGGAGTGAGAAGTCATGCCTCAGGATGTCGTGGCACCGAACTGAATGCACTGACACATCTGGGTGGCCAGGTGAACACTAGAGGAGGTGTTGTTTCGGTGCGCGACAAGGTCGTTGCTTCCGGGCTACTTCGTTCGGGCGTAGTCCCTTAAGAGCCCTGAGACCAAAATATCGTTCAACTTCGACGGGTGACTACTCAGACTCCGTGGCACCTAGAGATGTCTCGTCTGATCCGACACCTTGGTGTAGGGACCCTCTACAATAGCATCTCTCAGTTTTTTCCTTCCCAGATCGGTGCTCTCGCTGCCCTATTGTTTGCAAACGCGTGAAATAGTGCAGTTTGAGCCAGTGTAAGGTTGTCAAATGCTATATTTTACAAACGGTGGGTCGTGGCACCAAACCGAATGTGCCGACACATCTGGGTGGCTAGGTGAACACTAGAGGAGGTGGTGTTTTGGTGCGCGACAAGGTCGTTGCTTCCAGGCTACTTCGTTCAGGCGTAGTCCCTTAAGAGCCCTGAGACCAAAATATCATTCAACTTCGACGGGTGACTACTCGGACTCCGTGGCACCTAGAGATGTCTCGTCTAATCCCACACCTTAGCGTAGGGACCCTATATAATAGCCTCTCTTAGTTTTTTCCTTCTCAGATCAGTGCTCTCATTGCCCTATTGTTTGCAAACCGTGAAATAGTGCAGTTTGAGTCAGTGTAAGGTTGTCAAATGCTATATTTTGACTACTCAAACGGTGGGTCGTGGCACTGAACCAACTGTGCTGACATGTCCAGGTGGTAAGGTGAACACTAGAGGAGGTAGTTTTTTGGTGCGTGACAAGGTCGTTGCTTCCGGGCTACTTCGTTCGGGCGTAGTCCCTTAAGAGCCCTGAGACCAAAATATCGTTCAACTTCGACGGGTGACTACTCAGACTCCGTGGCACCTAGAGATGTCTCGTCTAATCTGAAACCTTGGCATAGGGACCCTCTACAATAGCCTCTCTCAGTTTTTTCCTTCTCATATCGGTGCTCTCGCTGCCCTATTGTTTGCAAATGCGTGAAATAGTGCAGTTTGAGCCAGTGTAAGGTTGTCAAATGCTATATTTTGCAAACGGTGGGTCGTGGCACCGAACCTGAATGTGCCGACACATCTAGGTGGCTAGGTGAAATGCTAGAGGAGGTGGTGTGTTTGGTGGTGCGACAAGGTCGTTGCTTCCGGGCTACTTCGTTTGGGCGTAGTCCCTTAAGAGCCCTGAGACCAAAATATCGTTGAACTTCGACGGGTGACTACTCGGACTCCGTGGCACCTAGAGACATCTCGTCTAATCCAAAACCTCAGTGTAGGGACCCTCTACAATAGCCTCTCTCAGTTTTTTCCTTCTCAGATCGGTGCTCTCGCTGCCCTATTGTTTGCAAACGCGTGAAATAGTGCAGTTTGAGCCAGTGTAAGGTTGTCAAATGCTATATTTTGCAAACGGTGGGTCATGGCACCAAACCAAGTGCATCGACACATCTAGGTGGCTAGGTGAATGCTAGAGGAGGTGGTGTTTTGGTGCATGACAAGGTCGTTGCTTCCGGGCTACTTCGTTCGGGCGTAGTCCCTTAAGAGCCCTGAGACCAAAATATCGTTCAACTTCGACGGGTGACTACTCAGACTCCGTGGCACCTAGAGATGTCTCGTCTGATCCAACACCTCGGTGTAGGGACCCTCTACAATATCCTCTCTCAGTTTTTTCCTTCTCAGATCGGTGCTCTCGCTGCCCTATTGTTTGCAAACGCGAAATAGTGCAGTTTGAGCCAGTGTAAGGTTGTCAAACGCTATATTTTGCAAACGGTGGGTCGTGGCACCAAACCGAATGCGCCAACATGTCCGGGTGGCCAGGTGAACACTAGAGGAGGTGGTGTTTTGGTGCGTGACAAGGTCGTTGCTTCCGGGCTACTTCGTTCGGGCGTAGTCCCTTAAGAGCCCTGAGACCAAAATATCGTTCAACTTCGACGGGTGACTACTCGGACTCTGTGGCACCTAGAGATGTCTCGTCTAATCCAACACCTTGGTGTAGGGACCCTCTACAATAGCCTCTCTCGGTTTTTTCCTTCTCAGATCGGTGCTCTCGCTGCCCTATTGTTTGCAAACGCATGAAATAGTGCAGTTTGAGCCAGTGTAAGGTTGTCAAACGCTATATTTTGCAAACGGTGGGTCATGGCACCAAACCAAATGTGCCGACACATTTGGGTGGCTAGGTGAACACTAGAGGAGGTGGTGTTTTGGTGCACGACAAGGTCGTTGCTTCCGGGCTACTTCGTTCAGGCGTAGTCCCTTAAGAGCCCTCCCTTAAGAGCCCTGAGACCAAAATATCAGTATAGGGACCCTTCAACTTCGATCGGTGCTCTCGCTGCCCTGGGTGACTACTCAGACTCCGTGGTCACCTAGAGACAGGTGAATATGGTGTTTTGATCCAACAACCTCAGCGTAGGGACCCTCTACAATAGCCTCTCTCTCTCAGTTTTTTCCTTCTCAGATTAGGTGCTCTCTTGCTGCCCTATTGTTTGCAAACGCGTGAAATAGTGCACTTTGAGCCAGTGGAAGGTTGTCAAATGCTATAGTTTGCAAACGGTGGGTCATGGCACCAAACCGAATGTGCTGACACATTCGGGTGGCCAAGTGAATGCTAGAGGAGGTGGTCATTTTTGGGTACTTCGTTCGGGCGAGTCCCTTAAAGGTCGTTCAACTTCGAACGGTGCTACTTCGTTCGGGCGTAGTCTACAATATCCTCTTAAGAGCCCTATTGTTTGAGACCAAAATATCAAATGCTATATTTTCAACTTCGACGGGTGACTACTCAGACTTCGTTGGCACCTAGAGATCGTTCTTGACTCTGATCCAACCTAGAGACGTCTCATCTGACACCTCAGTGTAGGGACCCTCTACAATAGCCTCTCTCAGTTTTTTCCTTCCCAGATCGGTGCTCTCGCTGCCCTATTGTTTGCAAACGCGCGAAATAGTGCAGTTTGAGCCAGTGTAAGGTTGTCAAACGCTATATTTTACAAACGGTGGGTCGTGGCACCAAACCGATTGTGCACACATAGGTATGGTCTTGTAAACACTTAGGGAGGAGTCATTTCAGTTCTCTAAGCACCAGGTGCTTCTGGGCTACCTCCTCCGGAGCCAAGAACCCCCTCCACAGGTACATAAATCATTGTTAATTGCTTCTCTTTTCTTGTAAAACAATGAAAGCTTCTCTTAGCTTCGAGAATTTAAAATTCTCTACTAACAGTGCCAACCACGTGAAGGTGGAAGCTTTTCTGGCACCACTAACCTGAACATAAAAGTGTTAGTCAAAGAAATTTAAGTTTCAAATCAAAACCATACTAGATATATACAAAATACACAAATTTAAAATAAAATATATGAACTTAAATCTATCTAACTAACAAATTTATATATATCAAATAAATTATATATACCAGACATGAGCATTGTAAATTCATTCCAATGAACCATCAGGATCGGATCTACTCTGAATAGCGGACAAGATTGCTTCATGATCTGACTCTCGAACCTTCCAAAGAATCTTGTTATTAGGCCTTCCTCGATATCTATACAGCTGAATATTTGTCGCTAGAACTAGATGTGAATATAAGAGTATTTTCTTGTGTGTCTCAAAGTCTTCAAACACCCAAACAGAGGAGTTTTTTAATGGATACCGTCGAAGCCAAGTTCCAGTAACTACCACTAACCCTGTAGGATACTCAATATCTTCGCCATCTATAATAGGAGAAGTCAACTTCTTTCTTTCCTCGATGCAATGACATAAGAAATAGTCTGTTCCTTCTTCATTGTCTTCTGTCGCAATAACTGCAAACACATGTCCTATAAAAAAACAAAGGTTGAACAACTCAAATTTAAATTACATATTAAAATTTCAATGGACATAACTCAATACAAAAATTAAATAAATAACCATAAATACCTTGTCGCACCAAAATAAAAAAATTTCGTCAAAGTCCTTGGATGTTGCAACTTCATCTATAGAAACAAGTCGTAATGCTTGTGGAGGTTGATAACTAGGAAGCGGAGTTAGAGGCCTACAAATCCATCCATCCACCCATTCTTGTGAATCACACTCAGCAGTGACAAATTCGATACAAGATGCACAAAAACATGTCAACTTTCTTGTCCATATGGCCCACGAAGTAGCGTCTGAGCTACAAAATGAGTGCATATCACTGGACCCAGTGAGTGTCATACAATCCTCATAGTTAGCAATTTGTTGTTCCTCTATCAACCAAAAATATCTGTAAACTGTGGAATTTTCTTAAGAACCTCAGGCCATGTTGTCAATACACCATTCCACTATGTTCTTTGCATCTTTTAATTTAGCACCATCTTTGTACTTCAACTCTTCTCTTGCAAGATCTCTTTTCACACATGCCCCTACACCATCATGCCCTCCTTTTCCATCTCCAAGCCTCAGTGAAACTCCAAATATGTTGCACACCCCATCTTGACGTGCAAATCCTGCTCATCCCAATAAAAAATTCATGCATTCTTAAACTGGAGACATGCAATTATCTGACCATATATAATCGCATAACAATGAGTGTCAACATGAGAATGTATGCGCCAAGGCGCAGGAAAGTGGCGCACAGAAATGGATGTCGACAATGTAAAGGATGCGCCCTTGGCGCACGGAAATGGCGCATAACAATGAGTGTCAACAGGGAAAAAGTTGCGCCTTGGCGCACATAAGAGGATGTCGACACAAATGTATGCGCCCTTGGCGCACATAAAATCGACACAAAGTAAATGCGCCCTTGGCGCACAGAAGAAGATGTCAACATAGAAATAGACGCGCCCTTGGCGCACAGAAAGGAATGTTGACACGGGAAAAGTTGCGCCCTTGGCGCAGGTAAAGTGGCGCACGTAAACATGTGTCGACATAAACATATTTGCGCCTTTGGCGCACAGAAAAGAGTGTTGACATGCAAATGAATGCGCCTTTGGCGCACAAAAAGGGTTGTCGACACAAACATATTTGCGCCTTTGGCGCACGAAAAGGATTGTCAACATGCATATGGATGCGCCAAGGCGCACCTTCAGGAGGCGCAACATTCTGAGCGCTGACAGGAAGCAGACCCTGACCCAGATATTCAGATGGCCATAACTTTTGACTGGGAGCTCCGATTCACACAAGGTTGGACTTTTCGGAAAGCCTACGGCGTCCTCTACCTAACTACGACTGGATATCTTTAATTGGGTGGGAACAAGTTCTTAAAAATGCAAAATACAGTTTGCCACTTTTGGGGTTTGATATGGTCCTCACCTACCACCATAATGAGATGAATTAAATACAACCTGAGGTGGTTGGGGTAGATTTGGACTTTCTCTCTCTTCTCTCTCTCATTCTTCCTATAAATTGTAAGGAGGGGCTTCTTTCTAAAGGTTGGACATTCTTGTTTTGCCCCTCCCTTCTTCTCTTTGGCAGGTGAATCTGTGGAGTTAAAACCTCCCATTTAAAACTGTAATGCAGCTTTGCCTCTTGGCATTTTGCAGTGTGTTGTATCAATCTTTGGAGCAAATTAATGCATGTCTGTGGATGATTATCAACCCTCTCAGTGTTTCATTTGCATCTTCTTGATCTTTCACTGTAAATATGGTTATCTGTGCATGATCTTGCATTGCATTTCTGTGGTCTGTGTTTATTGGCAAGACAGGTGTTCTTCATTCCTCGGTGCATCACCTCCTTAGCTTAGGTTTATTTTTATGCATTTCTCTCTCCCTGTCTCCTTGGAAAGTTAGATTAGGTTTTGGGTAAACCTCTGCATTTTATTGGTGCATCTGAACAGAGGAATAGGAGCCGGCCTTCATCCGGAGAGCTTTTCCGATTTCGCAAGGTCCCACACTTGGGAAAAGCTCCATGTTGTGCAATCGCACTGAGAGTCTGAACCCATCAAGTTGCAGAGTCCCAGGGGTGCTGTGATTCGACACCAACAGTTTTGGCACGCCCGATGGGACCAAGAGGTCATTCCATAAAAAATTTGAAGGAGTTTTCATGAAATTTGCACTAAAAATTGCATTTTTTTACAAATTTCAGATTTTGCACCTCCTAGCCTGAACCCCGAAATCAATTTTCAAGGGCTTAACTTGCTCAAAACGAGTCAAAATTTCACCAGTTGGTAGATCCGACTGTAATCTTCAAAAGGGTATCTTTAGTTTTTTGAGATTTTGATTTTCAAAATTTCATGGTTTTTAGTGATTTCGGGATTTCAGAGTCCGAGAACATCAAAATTCAGCAAGTGTTTCAGGTTTTGGGGGATGCATTGCATGGTCCTACATCCCGACAGCAAATTTCCACATCCTTAAAAATTCTCTGCGGAACAGTTACTTGGGTTTTGAGGGGTGTCGGACATGTTCCAAGTTCCGACACATAGCAATTCGGGTTTTGTGAGTTGCATCGCATGACCTGAGTTCCGACTGTGCTTTTCGGGAATCCGCAGCTGCACAACATGACATGAGTTCCGAACTGAAGTTTGCATCCTCCGGGTCCTTCAAATTTTAAATCTCATTTCGATATTGTCAAGTTTGGTGTGTAACTTGGCAACATCCAGCCTTTTAGAGGCATTTTCAAAAAACACATCTGGCGACTCCACCTGATCACAACCCATTTCTCTGAGTTACAGACCCGTTCCCATTCATTTCCACCCATATTTCTTTCCATCTCTTTCATTCTTTTCCATTCCATGAAGTTGTGCAATCATGACTTCATTTCCATCATGGAATCACATCAACAGCAGCAATATATCCACCTCCAACATGTTTTACAAATCCTCCAAATCAGCATTTTGGTCAAGTTCAGGATCAACATGCATACCCATATGAGCAGCAATGCCAAAATCAGTTTGGCTATGGAGCTTTCCAAGAGCAAGGGTACGCATGCAATGAAGACAATGAAGAAGAAAATGCAGATCTGCTGGAGAAAATCCAAAAGATGGAGGTGAACATGGTGCAATCTAGGGCTCAGGCACAAATGAAAGCATTTGGAATTGGTTGCAGAGCACCTTGTCCATGGGTGGGACCTTTTCCAAGGCATTACAGCTCTCAAGAGAAGTTAGACTTCATGATTGCAACACTGCCATTACTTACAAGGTGGATTGAAGGAATAGAGGTGTATGAGAGAAGTATTCTGCAACCTTGTCAATGGGTAAGCACACCACCTCATACTCTTTCTTTTCCTCCTTCTCAATCTATATCATTTCAGCAGTGTCAAGTTTTAAACTCACCATCTGCTGCCCTAAATGTTGAATCCATCCCTCCACCCCCTAGTCTTCCATCCCATCTCAATTTTTCTGCCCTCTTCTCTTCCAAATCCAAACCCCCTCCACAAGAGCTAAATGAAGTACCTTCCACTCCAAAGAAACAAGAGGTTTCACCGCCTCCACCACCACACAAAATTGTCAAATCAGTTGAGTTTCAACCTATCCCTCCTATTGCATTCCCTAATCCATGTTGGGAGGATGAAAATCAGAATGCCAGCCAAGGAAAACCACAGCAAAAAGAGAGTGCCAACAAAGAGGAAGAAATTCAAAGTCTGAAGAGTTGGGCTCTTAGATTTGGGATGAGAAGATCCCCTTGATGGTTAAGCCTACAGAAGAGGCTGAGGTTGGAGAACAAATGGTGGTCAGGACTGATTCTGTTGCAGCAGAAGAAGGAGATCTTGCAGTCCCAACTTGTCCTCTAGAGCAGCAGATCGAAGAGTTTGACTTGACAAACTTCATGCTGGAGGAGGAGCTCATTCAAGAGCAAGATTGTCTTCAAAATTGGAGGAAGGAGAAGCTGCTCCAAAGGCAAAAGAAGAGGAGCACATCCTAGTTGTGGAGGAGAAAAGTGCAGATCCAAGGGTTTGAGCACAAAGCAGGCTACAGGAGAACCTTCAGTTCTTCTTTCTACTTCACCTCTCTCAAGTTCTAGTACTGAAGAGGAGTTTGATCTCTCAAACTCAATATTGGAGAGTGAAGGAAACCATGGTGGTCAAGTTGCAGATCAAGAGGACACCATGGAGGAAGTTGAACACGAGCAGCAGGACAGCAATGAGGCAGTTTACCTGTCAGATTTGGAGGACTGTTTTGATGGAGAGGAACCGGTTGAGTTTTCACCATTCTCTCTTTCATCATCCACATTCCAAACACCAGAGCCTGCTGTCATGAAGGAGAACATTCATTTGCAGCAGCCTGCATCTTATAGCAGCTCTTTGGAATCAAAATTGGAAGATTTTAATCTTCCATGTTCTTCATTGGAGGAAGAGAAAGGACAGAAGGATTCCACCATTTCTTCCACGTCATCCATCTCGGAGGGTCTACAAGAAGAACTCCATTCTTGGAGTTGAAAATCAGAGCTATGGGCATATCAAACGGATCAGACCTTGCCCAATCAGGTATTTGGCTTCATTGGAGCCAAAGGAGAAGCCACAACCAGTCATGCTTGCTTCTGAGCATGAGGGTGAGCTACAAAGTACCAAGGATCAGCTGCCATACCTCTTCAATCCAAATGCAGAGCAACTAAAAGAGGTATTGGATTTGTTTTTAGCTGATACCTTGATGATTTGGGTGGAATACCAGCTTCTTGTTGATTTTCCACTCATCCAAACAGCCATGATCAGTGCCAAATCAATTGCATGGCTGCCAATTTTGAAGAAAGGAAGCTATTTCTCACAACCAGTTGCAGGGTTTGTTTAGCTTGCCTTTGCTTCCAGTTAGAGTAGAGTAGGTAGGTTTGCTTTCAGCAGAAGAAGTGCTTGTGCACACTCTGCATGTTCCATTTGGGGCATGTATGATTTTCAGTTTTGTACATAGTTTTTTGGTGTTGCTGGTTTTGCTCTGGCACAGTTCATTTCAGCGGCATTTTGGTGAGAACAACTCTTAAGTTCAATGGGTTCAAGTGGCTCAGAAGGGAGTTTTTCAAAGATCATATCAGTTTTCAGGCTTGCTTATGACTCCATGCCCAATGGATTGCTAAAAGGCCACTGATCTTCTACCTAGCAGGCAGGTGATCCCATTGAGTCGCCAAATTGTTGTATATATCTTCCCCCCGGGTAGATATAGGAAACCAAAGAAATTCAAACCTCAGATGGCGTACAAAGAAATGGAAACAAAGAAATCAAAGAAAGCTCAATGAGTGTCAACATGAGAATGTATGCGCCAAGGCGCAGGAAATGGCGCACGACAATGGAGTGTCGACAATGTAAATGGATGCGCCCTTGGCGCACGGAAATGGCGCACAACAATGAGTGTCAACAGGGAAAAAGTTGCGCCTTGGCGCACATAAGAGGATGTCGACACAAATGTAAATGCGCCCTTGGCGCACAGAAGAAGATGTCAACATAGAAATAGATGCGCCCTTGGCGCACAGAAAGGAATGTTGACACAGGAAAAGTTGCGCCCTTGGCGCAGGTAAAGTGGCGCACGTAAACATGTGTCGACATAAACATATTTGCGCCTTTGGCGCACAGAAAAGAGTGTTGACATGCAAATGAATGCGCCTTTGGCGCACAAAAAGGGTTGTCGACACAAACATATTTGCGCCTTTGGCGCACGAAAAGGATTGTCAACATGCATATGGATGCGCCAAGGCGCACCTTCAGGAGGCGCAACATTCTGAGCGCTGACAGGAAGCAGACCCTGACCCAGATATTCAGATGGCCATAACTTTTGACTGGGAGCTCCGATTCACACAAGGTTGGACTTTTCGGAAAGCCTACGGCGTCCTCTACCTAACTACGACTGGATATCTTTAATTGGGTGGGAACAAGTTCTTAAAAATGCAAAATACAGTTTGCCACTTTTGGGGTTTGATATGGTCCTCACCTACCACCATAATGAGATGAATTAAATACAACCTGAGGTGGTTGGGGTAGATTTGGACTTTCTCTCTCTTCTCTCTCTCATTCTTCCTATAAATTGTAAGGAGGGGCTTCTTTCTAAAGGTTGGACATTCTTGTTTTGCCCCTCCCTTCTTCTCTTTGGCAGGTGAATCTGTGGAGTTAAAACCTCCCATTTAAAACTGTAATGCAGCTTTGCCTCTTGGCATTTTGCAGTGTGTTGTATCAATCTTTGGAGCAAATTAATGCATGTCTGTGGATGATTATCAACCCTCTCAGTGTATTTTATTTGCATCTTCTTGATCTTTCACTGTAAATCTGGTTATCTGTGCATGATCTTGCATTACATTTTTTTTGGTCTGTGTTTATTGGCAAGACAGGTGTTCTTCATTCCTCGGTGCATCACCTCCTTAGCTTAGGTTTATTTTTATGCATTTCTCTCTCCCTGTCTCCTTGGTAGTTAGATTAGGTTTTTGGGTAAACCTCTGCGTTTTATTGGTGCATCTGAACAGAGGAATAGGAACCGGCCTTCATCCGGAGAGCTTTTCCGATTTCGCAAGGTCCCACACTTGGGAAAAGCTCCATGTTGTGCAATCGCACTGAGATTCTCAACCCATCGCGTTGCAGAGTCCCAGGGGTGCTGTGATTCGACACCAACATCACATTTCTTGCTTACGGTTGGTTGAGAGATGCAGTGAAAATAGAAGAAAACATATTTTATGGGATATTCATGAAAGGATTAGGGATTCGTCATGGGTCCATCAAATGAATGTATTATTATTATCCGCAGCTAAGTTATCATGGAAAATCAATTCTCATGATTTCTTAAGAGGTTAACGATTACAATTCACCTTCCTTGTTTTATGAATGAAACTTGAATCAGAATACCAGTCAACATTCTAATGCATTCTACAAAGAGGCCATGATGTATATTTCCCATGGTAAGATAGGAAATTTTATTAATGATTCTTTTCTTATTTATCTAAACTTAATTGTATCCTATAATTCTGAAGTTGAATTAGCATCAATTTACCAGTTTTACATTCCTACATGGAACTTCAGAATTTCTAAGTACACTTAGTGAAAATTGGGCATTTAATATTCCAAAACTTCATTGAATGAAAGACACACTATGTTTCCAAGTTCATTGTATTATCTTTAATGACATTCTCAGTTATCCATTCAAGAATTCCTGTACTGAGAATCCAAATTGAAATACCATTTATTTACCCAATGTATGTAATTTCCAAATCTCTTGCATAACAAGTTGTAGAGAAAGTGGGAATACCTCATCACTATTGGATCCATATGTTGAAGAGATTCCCGTTTGACCATATAACGTTGTAATTTATGTAGAAGATTCTTGGAGCAAGGAGTATTCTAACATAACCCTACCATGAATTGAGATTTTGAAGCTCTTTGGGATCTGATTGCCTAATTCAAAGTGGACACATGTATCCTTCAAGAAGGTGATGTTGTTTACACACCATCCAAAATCACTTGTTCTAGAATCAAGGACATTACTAGATTGATCATAAAATACTTCTCCAAATTAATTGACCTATATGATGATGAAGATGTTTGTCAAATCCCTCATATGATGTAGTTTCTTAATACCCTATCTTTCATGAATTGATTGGACCAAAACCATATTGAATCTTTCACTTGATATTCAATATATTGGGCTTAACCGATTGGTCAAATGCCGAGCATATCTTCCTAGTATGAAAGAGAACTTGTAATTTAATATTCATCCAAGATTATACCTTGGGATTACAATTTAATCATTGAATTTTACTTCAAAATTTGATGTCCCAAGTCAAACCTATGCCTTATGTAAAGCATACGCAATAACAAGAAAGGAGAAAAACTAGGTTGACAAATTCCACTCATTCATTGGTACATTCACCTGTATTTCACAACAGTGAAATTTATCCAATGGTTTAGCCCTAGTGAAGGAAAGAGCAAACATTTTTTCAGTATTATCCATGACTTCATTTTTGTAGAGATGTCTTCTACTCACATTGTGACAGTTCGCAGAATCTCATAACAAATACGTCCTTACCAAGTGCCTTAATTATCAAGATTCCACTCAAGTGCAATATGTTTCAAAATATGAATACCTCTGATAACAATAGTTCATGAATTACCTAGATTTCTAAACAAAACCAAGTAATGTTCAACTCATAAGGACATTATACTGGGTAAGTGCACCAAGTTGGGGGACAATTAAGTGGACATCAAATCCTGAATTTTACATAAAAAAACAACAAAACATCAAATTTAGTCTTCCGCGGACTTGAACCATGACGAAAAGTAAAAAATATGTCATAAAAATGGTACCATTACGTAGGGGAGACTATTAGCTTTGTAGAAATACTGATTTTAAAGTGAATAGAAGAGGATAAATATCATTTTATAATTTTTTACTAATAGTAGGTCTTTAAGACACTTTTTCCTGTGAATTTTTATGTCTACATTTAAGACTGCAAAATTTGTTTCACTTATCAGAATGTGATAAAACTTATACCATCCCAACCGTGGTGAAATTATATACATGTTCAAAAAAAAAATTGATTTCAATATTTTTTGATGAAGTTATGGCGGGCAAACGGAAAGTGCTCTGTTTTCTTTATGTTTTCATACCACTTTCACGGAAAAAATCATAAAAAATAAAATATTACTCAAAAAAATACAAAATAAAATCCATCCCAAGATAGATAGTGGCATATAACTTCTCACCAAAGGAAAAATATATATATATCAATTTTTGGTCATCCAAATTGTGGGCAAACGGACTATAATCTTATCGGCGTTTTTTTTTTTAAATACCAAGTCATTGAATTTTGAGTGTTTAATATAGCTAATCTTGTCCATTTTTTACAAAAATTAGTATTTTAGAAACTAGATTCTGGATGCTACGATTCATATTAATATAATTTTGTCTAATTTTGAGTGTATATATTGCTAATAATCCCTACAAGTTGATATTATGTTGTTATTTGCAATATGATGTCCACGAATGACCCTATATTTGTCCATCAACTTCCTGCACTTACCACACATGTTTACATACTTATCTATAATATGTGTGTGTATACATATGTATATTACATGTTTATCAATATACTCTCAAATACGCATAAATGTACATACATGTGTTTTTATTTGTTGTTTTGATAAACAATTAATATATATACTTACATTATTGTTTAGATATAAATAATTGTTTATTTTATATATATTTGTGTTAGGGGGTGTTACTAAATGT
>JAHRHJ020000625.1:0-59397 GCA_019776745.2 Taxus chinensis
GTGGATGTGGGACAAACATCACATGACCTAGGGATATCAATAGAGGAATCATTGATTGGTTTTACTCATCTTGGTGCTTCCTTGTTATCACTTTTTATCACATCTTCTGCTTTCTTTGATCTTTCGTAGATTTCTTTTGATGTTATTTTTACCTTGGCCACATTCTTTGTTTACGACATCCGGTATCTTTTTACTTGGATGTCTTTCATTACCTTATTACTTTGCCACATCTTTTATCTTCTTTGATTTACCTTAGATTTTACTAGATGTCATTTTTCCTATCTATTCTCACACATCTAACACATCTTTTGATTTGCTACCTTTTTCCTAGCTATTTTTCATTAGATCTTTCATCTTACTTATTTTACCATTTGTTATTTCTTTTTTAGTCATAAGTATTATCACATTTGTGCAAATATAGAAATGAAAACAAAGATCAACATGTTATACAATTACAAACATCCAACATAACACCATAAGCCATGCACACTGAGTCCAAAATATTGTCATACACACACGGTATCTCAAAAGTACATCAAAAAATACATCATGTGTCTAATTAGAGATCTCCTTCACCCCTAGGAGGGGAAAGATGAGCAATGCTATGAGAAGATGCTACCTGCCCGACTAACTACAAAGGTCGAGCTAAGATGCCGTAGAGTGTGCACTCAGAGCCTCTCCCTTTGCTGAAGCTAGCTGTGCTCCCAACTCCTATATCTGTGTATCAACTATCGGGAGGAATTTTATTGTATATTATAATTATTTTTCTAAAAATGTTCAAAAATCACTTTTTTTCCAGGCTCGTGGGATCGACTTTGTTGCTCATCTTCACACCTTAAATCCTTTTCATCATTATTTTATCTTTTCATAGGCCTTCTAGATTGGTTACGTCTCATCGATGCACCTTACATCGTTTCTAGGTTTTCATCTCTAATCTAGCCTCCCTTTATAGTCTATCCGGACTCAACCTTGTCCTATTTTTACGGCCCACTTATTATCTTTCATAAGCAATTCGGACTTGACCTAGTCCTCTTCCTTGGACCTATTCTGACACCTACTTATTATCTTCCAGAGGCTATCCGGACCTGACCAAGCTTGCTTCTGTGAACCTGTCCTAACACCCTCCCATGAACTCTCTTTACATTGGTTTGCTTACTTATTTTACTAGTTTATCTTCTAGTGTTGTTTCATTTCTTCGTTCTTGTATCATTTGGGCTTACTAAGTAGCTTTGGACCTTCCATGGTCTAGACACGAGACTCTCTGTGCCCCAATTCATGGGAAGGTAAGTTCATAATATCATTGATGTGCTTTTAAATATATAAATGGTATTTGGAGCCTACATGTTCATAATACCTTTATTTCCTAACTACTTAAGTCCCTCTATTGGAGCACTAGGCTTCTCAATAGGATACATGATAATAAATAAAACAACAATAAAGATGAAGTTCAGATCTTCCTCTTGCTTTCCTCCCTAGATCCACGGGGAGAAGAATGGGTTAAGGTCTTCATAAATCAGCTTCAAAAAAAAGGACATGACAATCCTCCCCTCTCAAAATTGCTTGTCCCCAAGCAATTGCAAGTACACAAATCCCAAATAAATCTCAGCCGCTCCTTTGTACCGGCAAAAGAGACAAACTTATTCAAGAAAAATCGATCTTCTATCCATCCTCCTTCATGCCATGTTAGTATGTTGGCTAGTTCCTTCTCACTCCCATTTTCTCTTTTCTGCCCCTTATTCGGCTGATTTGTGTCCATGCTATTGTTAGAACCGAGAATTAAATTAACATATTAAAATAATATTTCACCAAACATTATAACTAACATTATAACATGTAATAAATGAAATGAAGTAAATAACACAAGCAATATTTAACGTGGAAAACCCTCGAGGGGTGAAAAGCACGGAATAAATGATATTTCCATTAATTGAGAAACATTATTACAGTCTAGTAAATCTCCCTCCTCACTTCTCTCCACCATGTGAATTCGAATTACCATGATCATGCCCCATGATCATATTTATTTGACCCCACGGGTCATGAACTAATTAAGTGATGGGATGTGACTTTATAAAAAATCACCCCGATTTAATAAATTGATTAAATAATTCAATTAAACATAAACAAACCTAGTTTATATTAAATAATGAAGAATATAAATATTCTATAATTATTTAATTATAAACTAACACCCTATAGGCACTGACCTATTGATGTGCTAAGAGCTAAAAAGATGAGAGCTAAAACATAAAAAGGACGGTGATGGCACTTCAAGAAAGGACGAGTGGATCACTGCAATCCTCAACATGAATGAGCAAGTGAAAGGAAAAAATCACTAGGTCTAAAGTGGACAAAACATAGCCACAACTTCAGACCAACATCTAGATCAAACTATAATTCTCTGAAACCATCCCAATAAGTCTCAACAGCTTAGATTGAGCTTCATTGGTATCAATCATGGTGGTGAGTTGCCTTCCGGAAAGTGCGAGGACTTAAAAAATGCCATGACTATTGGAATTAGAAACAACCTTTCGCTGAGATCTTTTAGTTTCTTCCTCTATCCCAAACATCTACCCACATTTAATTCTCTTGCAGCTGCGTATAAGTGCGAGTTGGTGGACCAACACTTTGAGAAGAACTTGACAAGGACAATTTTGATTTCTTATCATTGTTTGCAATGGTGTAGGCCATGTGGGGGATGAAAAGAGGCTCAACAATGGGTGCCAAGTGGAACCGGCTGCCACATAATGTCTGGATATGTCCATGATAGTCTTATGGAAGATGAGGACTTTGTGCCAAATCAAGCAAGTGAATTTTTTCTTAATACAAGATGGACCCCAAATGGCTCCAAG
The DNA here is from genome assembly GCA_019776745.2 of Taxus chinensis. Classification (NCBI taxonomy): domain Eukaryota; kingdom Viridiplantae; phylum Streptophyta; class Pinopsida; order Cupressales; family Taxaceae; genus Taxus; species Taxus chinensis. Next base: position 2,853 of record JAHRHJ020000625.1, read on the forward strand.
GAAGGAGTAATCTCCTTGTTCAAGAGTTTCAAACACCAAAAATCTTCCCATCCTCATAATTGAACCAATGATGACCACAATGAATTTCAAGAGAGCTTGGCATACCTCTTTAGGAAAGTGGGGCTGAGTGTCTACCATCGTAACCATTGGAATTTCGCTTTCAGAGGTTGCAAAAATGAGTGGAGGGTTGAAAGTGTAGTATGCAATAGACACATCAATGTTGTAGTTGCTTCCTTTTTGGGATTTCTTCTTGGACAGCCTTCTATTGCTTGTGAGTAAACAAATATTAATTGAGAAAACTCCCATATCAGCCTTGCATATTTTAATCTTCATTTTATACCTCCTCGTGATGTTGTTTGCCAAATTCTTCCTTGCATCCTCAGCTACAATCAATCCTTTTCCAACTGTGGGTAAGGAAATAAAATCAGTCCTTCCTTGCTTAACATGCCTACCTTTTCCATTCCTGATTTCGTGAATTCTAACATCTTCATTTTGTAGGTGGAACTTCAACCCCCTCTTGTGAATTTTTAGGGTAAATTCCTCTAAAGTTTGGAGCTCTTGATCCCCTAGAACAATTTGTGCCTCAGCTAACCTTTTCAATACAAAATCCATACCTTTTCATGGGAATAGCTGGCTGTGGTATCTTTCTTGTGCAAAGAGGATATGTTCCATAAGTTACGGTGACCGTGAAGCCTTTGAAACCAGCCGTGTTTGGCCCCATCCTTGCCAATTCTTTTTCAATAATTTGATGCATATCGCTGCCCTTCCACCCCAGTCCTTCTAGTTCTTTCATTTTCATGGAACCAAGGGTTACTACATATGAAATGGAAAGTTAGAATCACCATCATGTCCCAAACACATCATGATAGAATTTCCTTCCATAATGATTTTGAAATAAGATATTCCTTCTTTTGTAAGACTCAACATAGCACCTATATTCCACATGCGGAAATAATTTTGAAATTGAACCCAACCATTCAAACGTTTTTTACCACAAGAGGTGCTTCTTATCTCCTTATTTCTTGAAACATGCTGATCATAAGGAAAAAAACATGGCAGTGACCTGGGAAAGAGCAATGAAACGAAAACAAGGTTATCATTTCCAACCGGTTGTGCATGATGACAACATACCTGATTTGACAAATTGGTAGGTAATGAATTTGGGATACCTTTGTACCATGGGCTGCCCGTGACCTTCTTAGGACTCAGAAATTCTGGGTTAGAATCAGCACTTAGAAAAGATGCCAAAGGTACCTTGCTGCCATGGATTTGCTTCTTCATAATGTCATCCTCATAGGCCCTTCACAATTCTCGCTGGACTGTCTTCCTTGTGGGTCCCCAATCGGTGGTTTTGGACTGAATTATTGGTGCCTTGTGTGGCTCATTGATGGCTGGTCTGTTTGAATCCTTTCTCAAGGCATCCTTTGCTTGTAGGCCTGTCCTAGGGACTGTAACTTTGATATGAACAGGCTGCTTGTTGGTTTCTTGCACCAATTTCCTTTCACAAGGCTGAAGTTTGGCTTCTTCTCCTTCTAAGTGCAGACCTGATTTTCTTTTTTTAATTCTTGGCTCATGCTCCCAAGTTCCCTTAATATTTTTCCACATGCAACCATTAGAAATCAAGGGAATATTATTAATAGCAAAAAGTTCTTTACCTTCCATTTCCCTTGGTCTTTGCTTAGCATTTTATCTATCCTCTTGTGCTCTCATAGGGAGGAAAGGAAAATCAGTCAAGTGTTCACCTTTGGCAATGGCGGTGGGTGCTTCTAGGGATCCCAAAGGCTGATCCATCACCCCAAACAACTGCTGCAATGGTTCTTCCTCCTTAACATGGTGGATATCTTCCTCTTTTGTCACCTTAGATGGGTGGCTATAAAAGGAAGTTGCATCTTCGATCTTTGTCATGACTTCTCCACCTTGTAGCTAATCTGCCACATGCTTTTTGACTTGCTTCTTCACAATGGAGGGTTTTCTTCCCTCCATGATTGAGACCTTTTTGCCATGGTCCTATGATGAGGTTCGGGTATTATGCTTTTTGCCAATTCCCACTCTATGATTTTCTATTTCCACAAAATCCTCAAACGAAAGGGCATCATGCATCTTTTCCGGAAGAGCTCAATATGATGTTGTCAAGTTGTCAATCCTTGAAGCCCTTTCTTCCTCGATGGAAACCAGGGTCTGTGCAGTATCTCCTTCAAAATGTCTGGGGAAAGTCTATCCGATGCATCCACTATTCCTTCTTGGGTCTTCATGATTATCTCCAATTTTTCCATGCTTCACAGGCTGGGAGGATGATGCTTTGATACCACTGTAATATCCCTTTTAGGGGGACTCAACAAATAGCTAAAAGCTCACAAATCAGATTATTGAGCTGCTGTTATAAACCTGTAAACCTGCGAATAAAACCTTGTCTAGGGCAGTGAATTGTTTGGGGGTTTCAACACCACCTTTGTGCCTTTTTAACTCTTCCAATCAGCTCCACCTAAGTCTCTAAAATTATGATATATCAATAGCAATCATATACTGAAAGAAATTTGATTTTTAATACCCTAAATATGGAGATATGAATTTCAACAATAGTTCAAAAAATCATAAATCGGGATTAATCGGCAGGCCAAATTTTGAATCGGAAGATCGAAAATCGGCATTAATCGGCAACTTTATCGCTACTTTTAAAAACATTTAAATTCATAAAATATACTTAAATTAAATGTAAAAAAATTGTTAAATGATGCGAGAAGTGACTCTATAGAATGTCATAAGCCCATATGCATATTTTCGATTAAGTTTTGACCAAAAAAGAGGAGTACAAAGTTTGCAAACAAAAAAAATAAAAAAATATTGTTTTATGAAAATAAGAAAAATTATTGCCATCAATGCATAGAGCTCGAGGAAAATATGCACTTTTAGAGAAAACAACACCTGAAACGAAGCCACTGAATGAAAGTTATAGCACATGCAAGTTTTTGCTGCTACATCTTCCCGGACCCTTTCCAAAAATGGCAATTTTTTTTCTCATGGCCCCAAAGGAAAGAAATTCCAAAAACGGAAAAGACGAGAATGGAGGAAACCCGAACCGCGCAAGTGAAAAAACGACTCAGATTTGGGGCCATGATTTTTCCACCACGATTTCACCCACGATTTTCCATGATTTTCGAGTGTACCCGAGCCGCGCAAGTGAAAAAACGACTCAGATTAGGGGCCACGATTTCACCCATGATTTTCCATGATTTTTATCCACGATTTACCATGATTTTCGAGTGTATTTTTATCGCCAAAAATCGCGATTTATCGCCATATCAAAAATCGCGATTTTTCAGAAGATATATCGTTATTCATGGGTTGCAAACGATTTATCGCCGATAGATATGCGATTTTTGAAACAGAGATTTCAACAAAACCCTTGTCTGCAGCGTTACTTTAAAAATTCACAACTCAACTTAAAAAGCCCCAAAGTTCATGAAACTCAAGATATTGGCCTTATAAATTATGAAGAACAAGCTAGTAATTTCAGATTTACCAAATTACCATCACACATGCCCAAATTCCACTCCAAAGTAGGTTGCTCCTCTTTAAACAAATATAATATTGCACCAAAAACACCAAACATGCAAGAGAAAGATACTTTATTACTTTTCAGATCAGCTTTCACACCAAAAACCTCATTAAAAGACTCTTGATGTTGGACAAAGATAATTCGCATTTAGAATTAGATGGTCACATTATTTATGGACTTATTTCTTAGCCCAGGACTTCTTATGATGCCCACTGTCGTGTGATTGCTTTTGAAAGCCCTTGATAGCAGTTTGATGTGATGTAATACTCTCGTTACAAATTCGAAAAATCTCCTCAATTGTGTGAAGAGTACTTAATGCCTACCGTTGTGACAATCCTTTCTTTGTATTGAGTCATGTCACCTCTCTTGGGTGTCTCACATTTAAGGGCTGGATAATCAAAGGATTATGCCCTTTCATTGAAGTGCAACTAGAAGAATAATCAAAGAGTATTTAGATATCATCTCCCTCTTCATCAATCAATACACATTTAGCATGGATTTGGGAAAATTTATTGGTCATGGAATTAAAGACTAACAAGACTATTTCAATTGAACTTCTCTTTATTATGAAACTGAAAATGAACTTCTCTTTAAAACTGACTTGAGGTGAGATGGCTCGGTTGGTTGGGATGATTGGATGTTGGTGGAAGGGTTAGAATACATAATACGAAATGGAGGACGTGACAGCAGATGGGAAGTAAATTTGGCACGGGAAGCAAGAGAGGAGCAGGCAGCATGCAGGTGTGAAGGGTATAGGGGGTGTCGAAGAAGTAGTGAAGCCACATTTTTATGGGAAAAAGTAACTTGACAGAAGAGCAGATGAGAGTAGTGAAGTGTAAGTCCATAATATAGGATATTTGAATTAGTTATATGAAAACTGTTTATGTAAATAATGAGTGCTGAAGGTGTAATGGCGTAAAAGCTTCTCTCTCTAATTCAGACTGAGATTTTGTCTTCAGGGGTTCTTGTCCATTTTTAGAAGAAAGAGTCACTAGTGGGGAAGGTTTAACAATTCACTTTCCAGCCATTACAAGATCTTGGGCTTTGAGATGAAATATGAGCCATACAACTGCAAATTGATGAACGGAGCTACATGTCCAATTTGATATTTTGACGTGTCCAAGCATTAACATTTGACTTGTTGCACGCTTATGCAGCTGGAAATTAAATGTCTTAGGTGTGCATAAAATGTTTAGTGAGAAGATCAACAAAGGATGATACATGGCATAACTATCACCGTGACACGTGTCAAACTTCTCATGCCTAGGTTTTCAACAGGACACTTGCCTGAGGTGACCACAATGGACTCAATTTTTCTTCAACATGGTCACTTGATCGGGTGACCAAAAGAAGCCCAAAATGTTTTCTTCAGTATGGTCACTCCGCTGAGTGATCACAAAGAACCCAAAATTGTTATTGAGCATGATCACTCACTCGAGTGACCTCAAGGACCCCAAAATTGCTTTTCAGCATGGTCACTCACTTAGGCGATCACAAGGAACCCAAAATTTCTCTTCAACATTGTTCTTCTATCAAAATTCACAAAAATATTCACATACATGCAGAATCAAGTCATTTGTTTAGGGATGCTCCTATGTCAGACTCCTTAGAAAAGTTCGATTGTGAGCATGTTGCTCGCGATTTTGAAAATAGTCAATAGAATATGGCCAACCATGTTGGCCATGCCCAACTTTTGACACCTAATCAATTTTTTTCTGACCCTTCATCTTCCCATCATTGAGTTTTCCTTCCAATTTGTCTATCCAATGTTTTCTTTTCTTTTCACACTGTTTTCCTAGACATTTCTTTTCCAATATTATTGTTGCTCGATGTCAAACTTAGAAACTTCATCTTTGAGAGGGTCAACTTGCTCGCATTTAACTTGGTATTCATCCTGGTGGAGAACTTATCCTTTTTCAGACCTATCAATTCTGTATTTGGCACAAAAATGCCTCCAGTCTCCAGCTTCCTTCTACTTTCAACTCACACCTTTGTTTTCTTTTCTGCCACATCTCATTCACCTTCTCATGCACCTCTTGCATGCATTCTATTGAAATCAGCCGGCACTTTTCTTCTTGACTCACCCAAACACTAGTAGTTGTTTCACTAAGAGCAACACACTGCACTTTTACAACACTCTTCTTCAGCCATTCGAGATGACTTCTATGATTCTCGAATCCTGTGACAATTCTTCACACAACCTCTTCAAAAAGAAGATAAATTTTCATTCTTCTTCTTTATATTGATATCTAACGTCTTGCACTTGCTTATTTGCACCCTTTGATGCACTCGATCACATCAATGGATTCCCTTCTACTGGAGTGTCTTCCTGCACTTCAGGTTCTTCTTGTCCATAAGTCACCCCTAACTGCAGCTTCTAGTAGGGACTCTTGCTAAAACTAACATCAACTTGCTACTTTCTCCCTCTTCTTTCGTGGGAAAAAGCTTGAAGTTCTTCCTTTGAAGAATTTTATAATTATTCTTTCTCCCATCATGCTTTGCACTTTTGGTGTACTACCAAGGTCTTCCCAACAACAAGTGATGTGCATCCATGGCTATCACATTGCTCACCACTTCATCAAGGTAATTCCCAATGTGGAAATTTACCTTACATTAGTCAGTCACCACTGTTTGATGACCTTTTATTAACCATGTAACCTTTTATGGATATGGGTTACATTTCAGAACCAACTTCTGCACCATCTTTGTAGACACCAAATTATTAGTACTGCCACCATCAATAATTAATGGTAGGATCTTCAGTTATGCATGTGGTTCTGAAAAAACTCTCTACTACAGACCCTTTCACTGGTTTCAACAGCACTCTACACAACACCAAATTCTCACCTTCCTCTGCTTCAACTGAAATGTCTCCTGATGGTTCTTCTGCTTGATCTACATGATATTTTTCCTCACCTCTTTTATTTTCCTTTTGTTTTAACGTTTTCTAGATATTCATGTCCGATGGCCATTTTAACCATGTCAAAAAACTATTCCTTCAAATCTTCTCCCATATTCTCTTCCTCCAGGAAATTAAGAACCACCTCTTCGATTCTGCTCTGAGAAGCTGGATTTACTTCATCTTATTGTTTTTCAACATGGTCACTTGCTTGGGTGAGCACAAGGAGTGCAACATTTGTCTCCAATATGGTCAGTCATCTGGGTGACTACAAGGATCCCAAATTTTCTCTTCAGCATGGTCACTTCCTTGAGTGACCACAAAGAACCCACAATTTCTCTTTAACATGGTCCTGAAATTCACAAAATGGTCACAAACATGTAGAATTGTCATTTTTCTAGGGATTCTCCTGCATCATTTTACCCGATATTAATAAGCATGTGAGTGCAAGTGGTATTTTGGTCTAAATGCAATAGCTAGGGCCTAATATTTGAGTAGTTTGAGTGTAAGTATTATTCTAGTGTGCAAGACCGAGCTTGTCACTCAGAGAATTTACTAGCTTGTGAGTCTTAATGCAAGTTCTACATTTTTAGAGAGTACTTATTTTTGAGCCCAAGTACTGTCACATATTATCTTTGTTTTGAGCCTATATTTATACTTGACACAATGAAGGTTTATTAATTTTTTTTCTTAACTTTAGAAGCATGATCTCCACTCCTGAACCGACGGACACTTGGTTTGAGAGCAGGGGCTCTTCTAGCCTACTAAAAGAATAAAATGACAAGTGACAAAAGTTTGCATCCTATGAAATCTGTTACTGACAACTCTAGCAATAATCCCCTCAAGGGGACTATTACTAGTAGAGCCTTATCAAAGCTTTGGAAACCTATGAGTTTGCCGCTTCAGGCTGTGAAGAAAGAGCCAATCTTCAATTTGGCAGATGAAGAAATTCTTCTCGAGGTAAGGAATCTCGTGAAGAAACTCTGAATTTTTAATTTCATTAGTTCATGGGTAGCCATAGAAACCCTTCATGGGTGGGTCAAAACAAAACTAGAAAACAAGAAAAGTAGTTGAGCACTGGTTTATGGCAAAGAGCTTCTCCATTGCTATATTTTGCTCATCGGAGGACAAGGATGTCATTTTTAGGACTGATTCTTCTTTTGCTCAGGGTTATATATTAGGCCATGGACTGAAACTGAGTTATTATACAAAATAGCAGCTCGGGTAAGACTATGGTCTACCTCCAAAATTCTGGAAACCATAAGTATTAGAAAAAATTAGGCGATTGATTGGGGATCAAATATGTATTGGAAGCGCCACCTTGCAGAAATCCATGGTAATTGTACACCTAAGAATCAACACGTGACTCAAGGCGCACGTGACCTCCCGAGGTCGTGTTGCGACAACCGCAAATGAAATGGATAGATGACTATACGATGGATAAATAGGAATAGGCGGAATAGATGGGTTGAAAAGATCAAGGCAATCTAATATCCTCAACTGGCACAATGGGTATCTGCTCGCTGAGAGCAATGAAATCCTCTCTCACTTGTTTAGGTGAAATGGAACGGTCAAGGATAATTGCAGTACACAAGTCGGTGTCAATGTCGTTGAAACCAAACAAGAAACGACTTGGTTGTGGAACTCGTGGAAACTCTCCTTCGTCGTCTATGAATTCCTCTCCAAAGAGGGTCATGAATGTATGACGGACGATAAGGTGAGGACAAGTCTAGTCTCTACCAGGTTGATTGTGCCAGAACTCATTAGCGTTATCCGCTTCGTCGTTCAAGGCTATCAACTGTGAAATAATGTTTGGCGGAACTGGGGTGGTTTGGAATATGAGTTGCCTAAGGCCCTGATCAATGTCGGTGAGTTGTGTAACAATATTTGGTTGTGGTACTCTTGGATCACACACTCTTTGTCTAGGTTGTCTGGGGCCTTGGATGGTCATGTGGACATGCAAACAAAGAATCTAAGGAAACAAACAAAGCACGCAAAGAAATCGTAAGAAACTAAGGTCAAGTTCAGGTAACCTAAGCCTCTAAGGTAATGTGGGGAGCTTGTGTTAATTCCCGTCTAATTAAATCTATGTTCCTAAATTAACCAAAGAATGCAAACATATTTAAATCAAACAAAGTCGATTACTCTCCTTTAATTTAATTAAATCTACGTGCAACTAATTAATTCAATGAATGAATCTAATGTAATTAAAACAATGAAATCAAATCTAATCTACTTGTTTTTTGTATTTTCAATGATTTTAGATGAAAGGGAATAAGACAAATAAACAAATTTAATTAATCTAATCTATGTTTTTGAGGATTTTCTAGTTTTCTGGAATTAAATAAATGAAAGCTACACAGACAATAAAATTGCTTCTAATTAAATGGAAACTACTTCTATTCTAAAATAAAATAAACTAAACAGTGAAATAGCCGGATGTGGCTATTTCCCTGTTGCAGAATGAATTAAATCTAATCTAATAAAAATAAGGGATTTTTCTAATTTGTAATTGTGGATCTAATTTCCTCTGGTTCTACCTCATAATCACGGGAAGATTGGAATGTTTCTCAGAAGCAATTTCTTCCATGAGACTTCCCAGGTAAAACACTAAATCTACAGAAGCTTTTTAAATAAAAGAAATCCAAACAAATGCACAAACACAGAAGCTTCTTCAAACTCACTTCCCTTGCAAATCCACAAGGATAGGCAGGGAGGAAGTTTTCAAGAGAAGCCTTTTCTCGTATGCTAAGGCAAATCTAACTAATGAACAAAAGAAATCTACAGGTGTTTTGATTATGAAGAAATGAAATACTTTGTGCACAAGAACTTCCTCCGAATCCTTCCTAGAAAAATCCACATGGATGAGCTGAGAAGAAATCCTCAATGGAAGCTACTTACAGGAAATAAAACTATTGTAAATTCTATTTCCTTAAAACAAATGTTTGAATTGATTACAGATTAAAATCTAAACTAAAACAAAGAAAGCTTCAAAAGAATTCAATTACACCCCCACCTGGAAGTGTAGAACTGAGACAATTTCCAGTGTTGGCTATGCTTTTGTTGATCCCCTCAACTTCTTTTCCAATGGTGAATCCAATATTGTCCAGGGAGCTGTGCTGGTTGGTATGCAAGAAGAAGATGTAGAAGTGTTGGAGCTAGCTGGTTTGCAGGCAGTCTAGTAGCAATGTAGGAAAGAGAGTAACAAGGAAACAAATTTGTGTTTGCTTGTGTGCTTCTTGGCAAGATTCCGGCAGCATAACAGTGCAATTCCAATTCAAAATACTCCAACCAATGCTTCGGGAAAAATCTTGGTTTTTATAGAAAGTTGGCAGGGAAATGGTGCAACACACTTGGCAACCAAGAAGTGCCAAATCACCATGGGAAGGGGTAGTTAACTTACTAATAATAATAAGTGAAGGAGAAGAATTCTATACACATCTAACAAGCTCAAAGACAACTGATTTGGTCAAGAAACGTGTGAGATATCAACTTGGGAAGAAGCAACACGTGTTCAAAACACCCTGGCAAAGTCTTAGGTAAATGTGCATGGAACCATTGGTATGTAGATTGGCGATTAGCAACCACCGCTTGGTGTACCGCAACCGGCGGTTACGCAACCACCAAGGCACAGTTTTGTAACTTAAGGCTAGAAAGCTAAGGAAAAGGCTGAAAAATCAACTAGGAAAGCAAGAAAAGCTAGGAAGTAGATAAGCAAGGTAAACTAATCTACAAGAACATGCTGCAAGTGAGAAAATTGGACTTGGATACACCATCTAATTTGGAAACAAAATTATCATCATCGTGGATTTTCACTGTTTCAACAATATAGCACCGTGAAAATTTGGGTGTGTACATATTGCCCCCCTCAGAGAATAAGCATTTAGCCATGAAGAGGTGTAAAACGTGAAAATTCCCAAATGGGAAAGTTATAAATTATACTTACGTGTGTTGATACCTATTGCCAATCCGTGTACTTGCAAGAAGAAAATGGGAATCAAGTTCGGAGTATAATGGAAAAAATCGATTAAAATTCTTAGCATATTTGCGGAGATAGAGATACACCAGCACTCCTGCCCTACAAGACACATACTCATAACACATGTTCAAAAGAGATATATATATCATATATATCATTGTAAAATCTCAGAAGATTGCAAGAAGTTGCCGAAAAAGTGCAAAAATGGCTTATGAAAATCCATCAATGCGTAGAGCTCGGAAAATATACACTTTTAGAGAAAACGACACCTGAAACGGAGCCACAGAATGAAAGTTATGGCACACAAGTTTTTGCTGCTACATCTTTCCCGGGACCCTTTCCAAAAATGGCAAATTTTTTTCCTATACTTCTTTTTTGTGTATTTTTTTTTTCACCGAAGAATCCAAAAACGGAAAAAATTGCCAAAATAGGCCCAAGATTCAAGGCGCCAAAAAATGTCGGCGCCAGGAATCCATGGCGCTGTGATGTTTACTCCAACGCTTCTGCTACTTGCAAGAAGAAAAACATGAATCAAGTGCAGATATAATGTATAATCGACAAAATATTAAAACTAAAATGACAAGACTACTTACCATATTTGTGGGGATAGAGACATACCTGTGCCAGTGCTCCCGCCCTGCAAGTCACACACTCGAAACAATGTTAAAACATGTTATATATATTGAAATTGCTATTTATAGAAAATCATTTGCATGTACCCACTTAGCGAAATTTGAGCTTTGGATTACCTGTGACAGTTTCTTGTGAGAGTACAGTCGGAACAAAGAGGATCTCGAGATGATGGCAGCACAACTAGCGGGAGGAGCAGGTGAGTTATTTGTATTTACTTGTTTTCACCCTAAAATGTAGAAAATGTGAAAAAATTGACGTAGGGGGGGTTATTTTTGATAATTTTATAGTTAGAATGACCACGAGGGGGGCGCCTCATAGAATTTGTATTTTTTAATTTAAAATGGTACCATTTTTGATATTTTTGACTTTTGGAGGACTAGGGTAAGACCCATGAGATTGGTACATTGCACAACGGTTACACTAATTGTTACTTTGTTATATATGTTAAAAAATGCACGATTGGCGCATGCGGTTACATCAACTACGTTGCTCTGCACAGAAGTGGTGGTTGCGTAAACCACCCTGCTAAGAGCAGAGTTTCGTAAATGTCACGAAGTTTTGTGATTTAGAAAAATATGAAATTTGAATCATTTTTTATTCGTATTTATATTGTTTTTGTTAGCCTATTATGCACTTATCATATTCTAACTTATGATATTTTTCCTTATTTTTTGGTGCAAGGAGCTTATGTTGGATGGAATATAGCCCGATAGTAAGATTGGTTGCCCATATTTTATAGATTATTGACACCAGGATGAGAGGGAACTTGTTCAGAGGGAAGGGATATGGTGGATATCATAGACACAGTTGGTTCCCCTACCTCTAGTAACCTTCTGTGAACTTTTTTGACTTATTGGGATGCAGATTGGAACACTTTCTAGCTGTTGGTGTTAGGTGAGTGGACGATCACCTTGGAGGATATTTATAGGATCTTCAGGGTTCTTGTCATAACAGGAAGTTGGTGTTGACTAGAGTTCCATTCATCAATTAAGGCCTGTACAATGGGCCACATACATGGGAGATGCACAGGCACCTGACACTAGTGCCAAACATGGATGAGATTGGTCTATCAGTTTCCTACACTCCTATCCCCAACAAGGCCATTATTGGTATCTTGGCCTTGCGGTTGGTTGGGGATAAGGGTGGGGACAAGCTACTTTATTTCTTGGGCACCTATCATACAGAGTATTGAGCTCTATGGTAGATATATGCATGGGGATTGATATTCTTGGCACCACCTACCCTGACTTATACAAGTTTTTCATACTGAAGGGACAAGGCCCTCAGTCATCCTACATTGTTGTTATGATATGGGTATATGAGTGAGATGATCCCCTATCATAGGGGAATTGGGATAGCAGATCCTGGAGAGTTAGAGTTGCTCGATGGGTTGACATGGCTCCACTTAGAGGGCCACATCACAGTTTAGCATCAACATTGACTATAGTGGCTATGATAGCTCATCCATATCAGGACATGATAGGTCGGTGGGGTGAGGAGGAGTTATCATAAGTACCTACATGTACCACCTCTCACCACAGTTAGTGACAAGTTAGCAGAGTAGAGACACATCTAGTGTTTCTGGTGCCTTAGCATTTTCAACTAACTTTCTTAGACACTTCCAATGTAACTCTACCATATACATGGTCATATATAAGAGGTGAGATATTTCCCAGCGGAAGAAAAGGTGGACTCCAGTGATAGTTATAATACCCAAATTTTGATCGGGAAACCACGGGCTACACCAGACCCAACGTACTGTTATTCTTAGGCCTAGGAAAGCTTTACATATTAGTGAGGGCTCACATATGGGAGCAAGGAGTAGGAGGCCAAGACAGAATCGGGATCAGAGGAGGAGTCAAACCATGAGTGGAAGGTAGTAGGAGGAGAGTGACATCAGAGTGGGAGGCCACTAGAGAGGCCTCTGCCAATTTTTAGAGTCCAGGAGGAAGCCAATGAAGAGGGCCGTGGTGGATCCTACAAGAGGTAGAAACTAGCTACAGGACCTCGAGATGGGTTATCAGAGACCTGAGTGACTGTTTGCACCATGCCTCTTTCCTTTTTTGGTGAAATCTCTTTTTTTTTTTTACGTTTTCTAACTCACCATTGTACATTTGGGTTTTTATATCTAATGGATGGAGCCCCCCTTGATCTTATTATAAGTACATACCTAGATTTATTAATGATCACTATTAGCATGACCAGAGAGGTTATTGACAAACCCAGGAGCCCCGGCACAAGCCGACTGCCACACTAGTGTATTCACACCAACTTGGCATGCAGAAGTAGAGATCTCTCACCATAGAATGAGATCGTGATACTTCAAAACAGACAAAGATAATGAGGATCCTTGCGTAGTGGGGCTACCGCCCTTAGTCACTCCCTACAAATGGATTACCAATGACACACTTTGTAACTAACATTCAATCACCTTATAGATGGCTCAACCATATTGATGTGATCACATGTAGCATGGATTTTATTCAATGATATCATACACCTAGTTGATCACATCATAGGAGCCGGAGTAGAAGTCCTCACCCTACCCCTTCAGAGGGATCAAAGAGAGGGAAGGCCATATTACTTTGGGACAATTTTTCTATATTCAATTTTTTATATTTTTTTCTCTTAGTTGAGTATTGTGACCACACTTATCCTTCGGTGTGATGAAATTGTACTCAATACACTTGAAATATATACTATATATATATATATACATCATGGATTTTGTTTGGTTCGGCATTCCTTGGCGAGATTTCATTTCATTATATTCATCTCATTTCATACTCTTAGATGGTTAGGAATTGGTGATATTTTGTGATTTTTGAATGTATACTAGATCCCTCGCACCTCCATAATGTGGTAAATAGAATGATGTATATGGCTACACACATGATAACAAACTGTAACCATTTTTAGGAAACTATATTTTTCAAATAATTTTTAGCATTTCTATTCCATTGGAAACATGGGACCACTTGATGGCACTATGTGGTAAAGAGGAGGAGAGTGACACAGAGTATGCCACTAGAGAGGCCTCTTCACTACCACTAGGGCCAAGGTTTCAAAGGTTTAGGAAGACATTACTCTCAGAGGATCCTTTGACCCTTGGAGGAGGGGATGAGGGTCAGTTGGGATGCAGGTTTCCATGGATGGGTTCGGGAGGAGATCCTTTGGAGGAGGTATCGGTAACCTCTTGACAATTCATCATGTGGATGATTTGTTTATAATGGATGCTTTCATAAGGATGAGTTAAGTAAATACAAGGGATTTCTGATTTACACTTTTATATAGATTGTTAGTAATTTATACACTATATCTATGATTTTTTTTTCTTTCATTTATCGAAACTTTTCTCGACTCATCTCCATTTACTTACCCTTTCACAGCTACCACAGATGCTCCTCGCAAGATTTTAGGAGTGGAGCCTCCTTGACACAGAGCATTCCAGATGTAGAGGATGACATGGGACGAAGAAGACAATTGTGGACTTGGAACCAACAATGGTTGGATGCCACACCTACAAATCCTTCAACTAACATGGCATGTTACAGAGGCCATCTGTTAGATGAGCTTGAGTTGCATCATGAGCTGGATGAGAGTTGTCACAATTGAGCCCCATTCTTCAATCATTTGGTAGCTATACTACTGTTAGATCACTCTTCTACCCCATCCTCATGAAGCATTCTCATGAATCCGATCACTCGATCATATCAAGAGGCTCTCACTTCTCCCATATGAGCTCATAGTAGGAGTCCTTATGTTGCACCTTCACAGGGATCTCGTAGAGAAGGATAGGCTACATGCCTTTATTGCTTCGAGACCATTTTTGGACATATATGACTTTTTTTTTATTTTTGCCACTCATAGATGAGCATTTTGACCACACTTTCTAGAGTGTGATGGCATTGTATACAAAAACTTGACATTATTATATATACATATATGGATCATTCATTTTTGTTGGGTGCATTTTGTGTAAGAGTTGACTTGATCATGATTTGTCTGTTCATTGTGTACTCTTAGATAGTTAGAATTTCCGATGCTTTTTATATGTTTTATGGATGCATGCTATGGATGATAATGATGCAAATGTGTAAACAAAATGATTTCTCTTTTTTTCTTTTACATATATGATGCACATGAGAACAAATTGTAATTAGATACTTTGGTTTTCAAGAAATATTTAGCACTTTTGTTTGATTAAAAATGTGATGAATGTGATATGATAAAAATGAACTCACTCTATTTCTAACTCCACGCAACTAGTAAGATGTGAGGGCTCATCATCAAGAGCCAAGAAGGACGAGTTGTATGATTTTGAAGAATGAAGATGGTGATAAAAAGACAAGATTTTGACAAAGATCCAATTAGAACCTACAACTCAACCCTAAGCAAGGTCAACTAACCAGTTCAAAATGCATTTTGCTTGCAATTTTAACTAGACTTAGATCCATAGATGGCCTGTTGATTGAAAAAATATGGTTTTAGGGATTGACTCTCTTGTAACATACACATCTAACTCATTTTCTAGGGATTTTTAAGATTTTAAAGCACTTTTTTATTTTCTAATTTATTTATAACTTTATTGATTTTTGATAGAGACCCCCTACATCTTTCCCCATGCTACTAGTAAGAAGCATGGGCTCATCACCAAGGATAAGACATAGGCAAGTAAGGGCACTTCCCTCCTTTCCCAACCTCATGCCACTAGTAGGAAGCATGGGCTCATCACCAAATATTGGTAGGGAAAAGAAGTGTAGTATTATTTGTAAAAGAAAAATTTTTTATTTATTGTTGATTTATCTTTTTTTTTTTTACTTTAGACTTGTGCTTTTGGGAAGGAATATTTTCCCCTAGCCTCAACCCCACACAACTAGTAAGATGTGAGGGCTCACCACCGAAGGTTGAGATAGGCGAACAAGAGGTTCGGGTGAAATGTTTAGATTGTTTCTGTTGTGAGAGATATTTTTAGGGAAAGATGTGACATCAAGAAGCTTCTAGTATAGACTATGGGAAAAGACACCTGAGCTAGAAGAAACCATGAATAGGACTAAGTGTGCAAGTCTTGGTAGGATCAATGTCAAAATTCCATCTAATAGCTGAAATGATAAAGAGATTAAATAATTTGGTGATGATACGACAGATACTTGAAGTGATATGATTGAATGTTTTTACCAATATTTGAAAGTTTTAAAAATTTCTTGAAAAGTAAGTTTCTCATTTCACAATTTCACAAGATGATAATGCAGATGATAAACAATATGGATGCAATAATGTACAATGTGGAAATGCAAATGAACTATGCATAAAAGCGTTTGAGGTGAAGTGAATTAACTGAACTCACTAAATTCTTCACCTTCTAGAGTACACAGGTGGTACACACCATTCTTATAGTCTTCCATTACTTGGTACAAGCCTAACCATTTTGGTCTAAACTTCCTTCCTTCGCTGACCTTTTTATCGATACAGCTGTCAAGTCTCAATACTAGGTCTCCTACCTGTATTTCATGTTCATACACTTTTTTGTTATATTGGTGACACATCTTGTTAGCATAAACTTGATGATGTTGTTCAACTCTAATCCTTGAGCGTAATCAAGAGTTTCTAGTTTAGCCAATTACGCTTCTTGATATGCGTCTTCATCCAAGATACCTTGTATAGATATACGAAGACTGGGTAGCTCTACTTCTAATGGTAAGACCGCTTCAGAACCAAAAACTAAAGAGTATGGGGTTTCCCCTGTAGGTGTTCGACATACCGATGTTCTATAGGCCCACAAGGCTGGAAATAACTTTAAATGCCAATCTCTTTTGTTCTCCTTACCGTTTTAAGGAGAATGGACTTTAACGTTTTGTTTGTAGCCTCAGCCTGTCCATTGGCCTAAGGATAGTATAAAGAGGTTATGTGGTGGGATATTTTGAATTGCACACACAATTCACGCACCTCTTCATTCTTGAAAGGCATGCCATTATCATGAAATAATGACTTGTGGGACACCATACCTACAAATGATTTGGTTTAAAATAAACTTAGCAATTATAGATCCAGGTACAGTCGTAAGAGGCATGGCCTCAACCCACTTTGTAAAATACTTTTGTGGCCATGATAATGAAGTTATGGCCATCCGATGATGAGGGAGAGAACTTCCCTATCAGATCAAGACCCCAAGTAGAAAAGGGCCAGGGTGTCACTATTGGCTGTAGAGCCTAAGCAGGAATATGTATCACGTGTGAAAGCTCTTGACACTTTTGACACCTGCGTACATATTCTACAACATCGTGTTCTAAAGTGGGCCAAAAATAACCCATGCGATGAATCTTACGAGTGGTTGCATGCCCTCCGAAGTGACCACCACAGACTCCACTGTGGGCTTCAAAGAGAATTTTCTCTGACTCTTCTTCATCAATGCATCTCAAAAGCATGCCATCAAAGGCTCTGCGGTAGGGCACTTCTTCTACGATTATGTACTTCGCGGCTATGACACGTAGCCGTCGCCTTTGTTGCGAGGTTTCTCCCTCAGGGTACGATCGGTCCACAATGTGATTGACAATATCGGTGTACCATGGACATGAAGCAATGGGAGGATTTGTTTCTATAAGGAACACACATTCATCAGGGAATCCAAATCTACTAATTCCCCACAATCTATTGGATTATCTGCCAACCAATCGGTGATGATTTGTCCCTTAACAAACTTTTGGTTGACAAAGGTGAGTTCAAACTCACCCATCAATGTGATGAAATGACCATATTTCTTAGAAAATGGCACTTAATTCAAGAACATTCACAACTGATTGGATTTGACAATTACTCATGTCTCTTGGTTAAGCATGTAATGCCTTAACCTTTTTGTTGCGAAAACTATAGCCAAGCACTCCTCTGCTTGTGTATATCATGTCTCGTAGTCAAGAAGAGTATGGCTAATGAAATAAATGGCCCACTCATGACCATCATCGTCCTCTTGTGCCAACATGCACACTATCGAGACGTCAGTGGCTCGAGAATATAAAATTAAAGGATGGTCATCTTTTGGTGGCATGAGCGTATGCGATGACATGAGAAAGCGCTTAACCGACTCAAATGCCTCATGACATTCGGTTGTCCAATATTTGCTACACTCTTTCTTTAGTAAGTTGTTAATGGGGTGAATGACATATGTTAAGTTAGGGATAAACCTATGAATTTCCCCAAGATTACCTAGGAAAGATCTGATGCTTGACTCATCTATGGGTGGGGACATTTCCAAAACTACCCAAATTTTTGTTGGATCAACGTCAATGCCTTGAGACGAGATGATATAACCTAACAACTTACCTCCTATGTTACTCTGAACACACACTTTTCTAGATTTAGTGTTACACCGTATTCGATTAAGTGCGAAAGAATGATGTGAAGCACCTCAGGGTGATCACCACATTTCTTAGCTTTTGCCAGGAAATCATCAACATAAGTCTCCACAATCTTATGAATAAGATCATGAAAAATGTATGTCATGGCCCACTGGTAGGTGGCTCTGACATTCTTCAGACTGAAAGGCATGACAGCGTAACAAAAGGTTCCCCAAGGAGTAGTGAAAGTAGTTTTGGTTTGGTCCTCGGAAATCCTTATCTGGTTGTAACTAGAAAATCCATCCATAAGAGACAACAACTCATACCCAGTTGTTGTGTCAATGATGATGTCAATTGAAGGAAGTGGAAAATCATCTTTGGGACAAGCCTTGTTAATGTCCCTGAAATCAATACAGATGTGTATCTTCCTGTTCTTTTTGAGAACTGAGATGATGTTTGACAACCACATAGAATAATCTACTGGTTTGATAAACCCTACTTGAAGGAGTTTCATTACCTCCTCCTTAACCATTAAAGCCACCTTTGGCTTCATGGGTCTCAATTTTTGCTTTACGGGTTTAGCATCAGGTTTCGTAGCTAGATTGTAAACTACAACATCAGGAGATACACCTATCATCTCCTTATAGCTAAAGGTGAAGGCTTTAGAATGCTCTTTAAGCACCTTCGTGTGTGCTTCTATCTCTTCTAGTGACAATGAAGAACCAAGTTTTAGGATTTTGGGTTCCTCTTCCATCCCTATGTTAATGTCTATCGTTCCTTCGATCAAAGAAGTGTTACCTTCTTCAAACTTAGGTGGGGCTGGAGGTAGCTCCAATTATTCTTCCTTGACTTCATAGATTTCAAAATATTCAGAAGAAGAAGACTTCATTGTACGATCTCCAAAGTAAGAGGAAGGGTGAGGTATAAGGGAAAATCCCTTCTTGTGGTGTGTGGGATGAAGACACGTGTAAGCATTGAGGTATCCTAAGATTTCCTCATCATTTTTTGTGAAATCCAATGTGATGGGCTCATTTTCAGTCTCAACGTATGCCAAAATTGCATTGGTTGGCATCTTCAAACCAAAGGTTCAGCTCGGACTGAAATGGTGAACTTTATTTCCTTTAAGTCCTCACTTGGACAAAAATGAGAGGAGGAAGTGGCCATAGAATCATCCAATTGGTTTTGTTCTCTTGGAATGACTTCTATGGAGATAAAGTCAAAACTATTACAAAGCTCAAAAATGACAGAATTGTAGATTTGAAGGTGCTTTTATCTAGTCTCATAGACTTATGAGACATGATTGAAATGAGTTGTGAGTCACCCAAGACTCTACATTTGTTCACACCCATCCTCTTGGCCACAATAAGACCAAGAAGAAGAGATTCATACTCATCTTCATTTTTTGTACACTCAAAGTTCAACTTGAAGGTAAAAGGCATGACCCTCCCTTCTAGAGAAATGAGGATCACCCCTGCCCTAGTGCCATAATGACACTTTACACTGTCGTAGTAGAGGGTCCAATAGTTATCTAGGAAGATAGAGGTTTGATTTCCCTTCGAATCTTCTTCCTTAACTTCTGAGACCTCAACCATGCAAACCTCTCAATCATTAGATGGAAGAGAGGCGATTCCAAGAGCATGACCTATGCCCAAGGAATCAAATGGGAGAAAAATAGGTAGATCATTCTCCAAAACCTTAACAATTTCAATTGTAGCTTTTTTTGACACAGTTTCTACTACAACAACCTTGTTTTCATTAACATCCACCCCTTCAATTTCCTTAGGTGGTTCTAACTCAGTCGTTGGCACAAGCTTAGATGTGGGAATTGATCCTGAGAAGAATTAGGCTTGTTTAACTGGTTAGCTGGGAGTTCAAATTCAGTGTGAACCCCAAGTTTCTTCTTAAGGTTGGCTAAATGGATATCAAATGGCTTTGGGTCACCTTGAGCCAAAAAGACCTTCCCTAGATGCAAGAACCTAACTTCTTGGAATAATGTGGAAGGGATGGCCTTCATCCTATGAATCCAAGGTCTTCTGAGAATCATATTATAGTTGGTTTTTCCAATCTATAATATAAAATTTGATCAAAATGGTCTTGGGTCCAAGAGTGACTGGAAGCACTATGGTTCCAATAGATGTTGCTTTGAGGCTATCATAACCTCTTAAGCATGTTTCAAGTTGAGGAACAGTTTGTTTCCCCATAGCCTAATTTTTGCAAAAATGAGAAGGGGACTATATTAACAACAACCCCCATCATCTGTCATGGCTTGCTTAACGTAATTGTTATAAATCCAAACTTGTAAATATAATGTGCGGGATCACCTCTCTCATGCTAGCTCAGCGTCAGTAGGCATCTTTCTGATATCAAACACAAATCCAACATCTCTCTCAGGCTGCCCTGGGGGGATAGACATCAAAGTCTATGTGATTGATTTAGGGCTCCGAAGGAGGGGTGATGTGGATTAAGTGGCCAAGACCTAACGCTTCTAATAAATCCGATCAAATTGTAGGGGAATTCTTTAACAGATCCAAAAAGGAAATGTGGGTAAATGTCTTAGTCAAATACGTGATCAAATCATAGGCTCCTACCAGCTTAGTAACTACTAGTGTATCATCTGATGTTGAGGGATAAAGGGGGAGATGTTGTGAAGAATAATCACATGTGCAAGTCACCGTATGGAATTCTGGTTTGGTCTCTAACTCAACTAGGCCTACAATCTTAGGCTGATTTTGGTTTTCCAAAGGAGGAGATACTGCGGATTAGTAGATGTAGAGGCTTCATGATCATTGTTACCTAAGACTCCGGGACGGCGGGACGTCGGGACGTAGGGACGGGGTTTCCGGGACGGCAATTTTTTTTGAAAATTTCGGGACGGGGGGGGGACGGCTAATAAAAAATATATATATTTTATTAATTTTACAAATATAACATGAATAAAGAATAATTCAATAACCTAAGACTTAAAATTGAAAGTTTGAAGATTGAAACCACTAATGATTAATCCAATTATTCATCACATAAGCCAAGGCCCAAAATGCTACAGCTATATATATTATATTCAATGTTCAAAACTTCAACATGACAATGAAAGACTAAATAGTAAATAGTAAAGCTGAAAATTTAAAACAAGTCTTAGTCTTACTCTTCAATAATCAACATGAGAAGAGTACAACTACACCCACATTACATATGCTACGAAATATTATGTCATGTCTCATAACCAAAATGACATTACATAACCAAAATGACAAGTGACAAGTACAACTCAAAAATCACTATCAGAGCCCTCCGAAGGAACAGTTGCAAACCGCTCCTCCTCACTAGGAGTATCTGTATCAATGTCATCTGCATCTGCAAAGGAGATATCAACCAGTCCTCGCTGCTCCTGATCTTCATCAACCTGCCTTGCATCCTCAGGATCCACATCCCACCGCAATGCTGGGCTCTCCTTGTACGTAGGTGTCTTGCGATCCATGAGACGCAAGGCACTATGTACAGCAACAAGTTTCTCTGCTCTCTTAGAGGTAAGTCTGTTCCTCTTAAGAGAGTGGATCCACCCATATGTTGACCAATTCCTCTCAGAAGCAGAGGAACTAGAAACCTGAGAAAGAAGACGAATAGCAAGTGTACGTAGCAATCCTGCATGTCCATACAATCGCCACCAACTAACTGGACTCTCATGTGCCAATGTGGTCCTGTCTATCTTTGATGATTTTTTGTAGCCATCCAGATAAGCGAACTTGAGCCAATCAGTTCTGACTCGTGAAGCATCCTCTGCATTATACATTTTTTTTAGGGCTTTCAAGAAACCCTTCCTCACCTCCTCATCATCTACTGGGAGAACTCTGCCAGGCCTCTCAACATACCACTTCGGATTTAGTGCATATGCAGCCATGTGTAAAGGAGTGTTCAACTTCTCCCATCTCCGCTCAATGATAGGCTGAATATGGTGATGGTAGAACTCCAAGGTGGGGTCCCTTGCTCGAACAACAGCCTTCATCTGGCCAAGCATACTATCAATACATTCGTATATCTCACCAAGGCTAGGGCTCTCAGAATCCCCATATTTTATCACACTGAAAACTGGAGATATTATGGATGTGATATATCTCACATCTATCCAAAATGTTTCATTCACCACAATTGCTTTCACCTTCTTCCCCTGCTCTGTCTTCGACCCATCCCACCTAGACCACTCTGATGTCATGACCATGCACTGTAATGATTCCTGCAACTCAGCCATCCTATCCAGCAAAATAAAATATGATGCAAAACGTGTGTCCACTGGCTTGAGGAATTCCTTCCTCGAAAAGCTACGGAAGAGTGCCAATGACGTATGGTGGTTGCAGATGAACATCTGCACATCTCTAGCATCAGCCACTACATTTTTGACCCAATCAATTTTTCCAATATCTTTTAGTGCATTGTTCATGGCATGCACACAACATGGGGTCCAATATATATGTCGGTAATGAGCCTCGACAAGCTTACCTGCTGCCCTGCACACATATGCTGCATCTGTAATAACCTGCACAACGTTGGCAGGGCCAACCTCCTCAATAGCATCTCGCAAAATGGTGAATTGGAACTCTGCATCCTTCTTCTTCCCTGAACAATCAACTGCCCTCAAAAAGTAAGGACCCTCTCTGCATGAAACAATGATATTTATGAGTGGGTGGTGTCTGATATCTGTCCACCCATCCATGATGATGCTGCAACCGTGAGAGACCCATGTGCACCTCATTTCCTCCATCAGTAAATTAACCTTGGAATAGTTCTTATCCAAGATTGTGGTTCTCAACTTCGTGTCTCCTGGGGGCACATAACTCACACCTGCTTTGGCTATCTTAGCCACAGCCTCCTTGAAATAAGGAGAGCGAGCAACATGAAATGGAATGCCAGTAGCAAAAAAGAATTTTCCAATGGCATCATCAGCCTCTTCTCTAGCCTTTGTATCATACATTTCAACAACTGGATTGGAGGCCACAACCTTCCTCTTCCCCCTACTACTACCAAAAGCATCCAATTCAGACACCTCATAAGATGCACCTGTAACACTACCGGTATTAATTCTCACAGCACTAGAAGGGGTGCCAGTGCCACTAACATGACGGCCACGAACTTCTGGAACCTTTTCCACCATATCTCCATTATACAACCTCACCATTTCTGCCCTCTCTTCAAGTGATAGCTGTCCACACATGCCTACACCTTTCCCCGCAATGTGCAATAAATGTGCATTCAACCTAGTAATGCTGCCTGACCAAGATAATGAGCAAATGTTGCATTTCCATGTTTTAGTGCCCCCTGAAATGTTTGATCTAGGACCCTGCATAATTTGACCAAATTGTTTCAAAGGTTTTTTCTTATCAAAAGGCCCCCTAGCATACTTTTTCAACATTTCGGAGGGGCAACTGAACTTGTCCACACTCCCTTGTGAACTAGTAGCAGTATTAGGTGTTTCTGATTGTGTTCCTTCTCCTTGCACACCCATTTCAACCTCATATTCAGCTTGATAATCACTATCGGAACTCATTTTGAAGCTGCAATAATTAAAATACAAAACAATATAACTATACAATACAATAAAACAATGAATGCAATTTTTGAATACATTTAAAAAAAAAAAACAGCGATGAATACATTTAAAAAAAAAAAAAACAGCGATGAATACATTTAAAAATTAAAAAAAACAAACAATAAAAATGCCCTCCCTTTATGCTTTATCTCATTCCATCACTTGCTAATCCAAATAGGAAAAAAAATACAAGCAAATGCAATGCCTTCACTTTCAACTTTGCATTTGGAAATTAAAAAAACAAAACAAAGAATGGTAGTAAATTAGTAATGTATGTACATACCTCTTGCTCTTGCTCTTTGCTCTTGCTCTTGCTCCTTGCTCTTTGCTCTTGCCTTCTCTTTTTTTACTCTTGCTCCTTCCTCTTTTTTTTGCTCTTGCTTGGTGTGATTAGAATGAGTATGAAATGCTCTTTTTATAAGTTTTTTTGTTGCTTTTAGGGTTAGGTCATGTTAGTTTTAATTAGAAAGCATTAAAAGTTTAAAAAAATATTTAAAAAAACATAAAAATGATAAAAAAAAAGTAGTTTTACCTTAGCCGCCGCGTGAAAGACGTTGGGGACGTCCCGTGACGTCCCGGGGACGTCACGTCCCCAACGAAGCACCCAAAGCAATTTGCACCCGGGACGTCCCGGGTGCGTTCCAGTTTTCAGGGGACGTCCCCCTTTTTTTTGAAAAATGGGGACAGCAGGGAAACGTCCCGTCCCCGTCCCCAAGTCCCCGAGACGTTATCTGTGGATGCCCATCCTTTCTTTTTTAGGAAAGGGTTGTATCATATAGGTATATGGAGGTTATTGAGGGGTACAAGACAACCTAGTCTGAACTCTTACCTAATCACCTAAAGTACATGATGCGCATTAAATAGGATTGTGTGGCTTTTACTATCTAGAAGGGGCATGTTTCCATTCTAGCCTTATGTGACATGTACAAGATGGTTAACAATTCGTGGTGGCAAATCTGTAATTGAAAGCACACTCTCACCTCGAAACACTCGCAATAAAAAAAATTCCATTTAAAATTTTATTTCCTTAAAATTTATAACTTTCTTTGAATTATTTTCTATATTCGTTTAACCTTAGGTTTTGACTTTTATCCCATTTATAATTTTAGAGTTTTCATTCACTGTCGATTGGCTTGCCTCAATAGAGCACCCTTGTGAGTCCTCATTGCTCCTAACGGAGCAAAATTGAGGTACCTACTTCTTTAAACCACTCAATTTCCCGCAACAAGTTGAAGGAGCATGAAAAGCAAAGGATTTGGTCCATGTTTGTGCACTTCCAACCCGTACCTTCTAACCACAAGTAGGATGGGTACAATGGGCAAGGGGAAATTTATTAAGTGTTGGTAATGTAGACCCAGAGACTTGTTCCAAACTTGGATGCGAAATCCATTATGAACTCTTTTGATTGCTTGATCCAATGATAGAGGGTGTCTAGGATCACATGGTACCAACTAGCGAGACCAACATCACTTCAACTCCTTGGGCAGTATCTTGAACCACATCCCATGGGTTCTACCTCTAATGAACGGGTCACATGACGCCTTGATGATGCTATTTGTCTGCATACACTAGAGAGAATTATGGGATTATGAAAATAATGAATATGCTGATTTGTCATCACATTTTTGTGTCTACATTCTAGCATTTTACAATGTACTTATTCTAAGTATCGACCAATGAATATGATTCAACCATTGAACGATCCTTATGTGGGGTGGTTAGGTGGAACTTATTTTGGTACAACTACATCATTATATGCATTGGTTGGGCCTATTAGCCCTATTGTGTTTAAGTTTGTACGGATTAGGATACAGCCATAAACATGTCCCCTAAAAAATGGTTGATACCGAATACAGGAGATATAAGGGGAAACCGTACTTGTACCCATTACCAGGTATAAAACCTAGTCCGAAATTATCGGCTAGTTAATAGACATTGGTAGAATTAGCACTTTACATGTCCTTTGTCATGGATATCATATGGAGTTGCAGAGTGCATAGCCTAAAGGTCTTTGCTGATTGTAATGAGGTATCCACCATGAACACCCATGTTCAGAGATAAAAGCGGTGCTTTTCTGGAACATAATTATATCTGCAACGTGCTTCGATTATCCTTGCAAAGGGAAGGTGTAGAATACCAATGTTTAGGCAGGTTCTAATACTCTGGTTCTTGTCCACCTGGGTATGCTACAATCACATCTGTCCAGGATAAAGGTGATTCAATTTTGTTTAGAAATGTGTTGAGTCTTGTTAGGGCAGGCAAAGGCACATGAATGTCCTACTATGAATTCATATACGGTTATCACACACTTTTTCTGATGTATTTTCAAACTCTGTAGGAGGAGGGTAATTCAATCATTTTTAGGAAAGAATGAACATAGTATAATCTTGCATCCTATCCAAAGAGTGATCTATTGCAGTTGATTTCAATATGGTGGACTAGGTGCTAGAAACTCATCAATGGTACATTGATAGAATGAGGGACAAGTATTGAACATACTTGATTTCAGGCCTATGATGAAGACCCTGGATTTTGTTCTCGCGTAAATGTCATAGTTTTGAGTTGGAGAATTTCAATATAAGGCAATGCTGTCAAGAATTATCTCCTCAATATGACTTCAAATTGTTTAAACCCTTAGTGTGAGCATGAGAATGATGCAACTAATGACTTATAGAATAATTGAATCAAAACCTCCTGCTCAACCGCAGGTGACATAGAGTTCTGTAATCATTTTTGTCAATCAAAGTAGAGGCTTCAAACCCAGAAATATCAATCTATTCCTGACTTAACATCGTTTATTCTACTCCTTTGTAATTGACACCCTGAGAAAAATAATGGAAGCAGGAGAAGATACTCTTTTGAAACAAATGGACAAAAATCTCACAAGTTTAACTTTTGCAAACAATTTATACAAGGAAAGAAATATTCATACATAAAAGATTAATCAATTATCTCAAAGAATCAACACACGACTCAAAAGATAACATTAACCACTAGGTCTGCATGTAATCACTCTTGAAATGAACGGGATGAACTAAAAGTTTGACTCCAAACCTGGGACATCTCTTCAAAAACATGTAGAAACATAACTAATATGCCCTTCCACAGCACATGCACGCACGTATAATGCGAACGTATTACACCCAAACACCCACTTATGCATGTGTCAAATCCAAATCAAATAGATTCTTGGGTATACAACCAAACCTTAAGTAATCAGATATATTTGTTTATAAATGTAACTATACTCGAGTGGGGATAATTGTTTGTATGTTGTTTTACTGTCCATTCTATGTGTCTACTGCAAGAAGCAAGAGGACTCTTACTAGTTTCCATCAAAATATTCACTTTTATCTAGACAGAAACAAAAATACAGTAATGCAATAAGAGAGAATTCTCAAGAAGTAAAAAATAAAAGATAAGCGGGCAAAGGGAAAAACAACCACTAGATGAAAAAATGTGATTCAGGAAAAAGTAGGAAAAGATAAGTCACAAATGATCCCATTGAAGGTCGGATCAATGACTTTTTATCAAATATATAGTATTACTTACAAACTATTGAAGAATATATCCCTCTTTTCAAATAACAACATTTACGACACTTTTGTGATCAATGATCAACTAAAACCAGCCTTCCAAAACTTCATCACTAAGAAAATTGTTGTAATGTCCCCTTTATTCGTGACAACTAATATATGGGTTCATCTCTTGTATTTGCATTGTAATACCCTTGGCATGTCTAGCGCTACAAAAGGGGCTCTCTAGGTTAGTTAAATGTGCACATAGGCACAGTCGAAAACTTTTATTATTTAATTACCCTAATAAAGCTGCACATTAGTAGTCATAGAAATATTTTTGTTTAATGAGAAAACATTAAATGGTCAGTCATTGAAGATTGCACCTCTTAATTCTATAAAAGAGGGGTCCCATTTTCTTTAGAGGGTTATGTTGATTGAACTTTTCAAAATGAAACTCCATGCTTTGACCCTAAATGGGATGTATGCCCTAGCTTTGAGGGCCTTACTCGCAATCAACAATGATGAATCTATCTCATTGTTCCTCCATTCTAAGCATTGGTGACTTGGTTTAGAGTGTTGGTGCAATTGAGACTAAATCTGCATTGTATGTGAATTTTGAAGTGCTTAATGTGATTATTATGCACCCAAAACTGCAATGAAACTTACCAAAGACTTCGATGGAACTTCCTTCAATACTTATATTTTGATGTCATATGAGCTTGATGCTAAAATAAACTAGAAATTGTAGGGTTATTAATTATTTCAGTGCAAGGGTCTGATATTTTGGGTGTGTTGGAAACCTAGCCAAAACAGTTGGAATTATTTTAAAATTGATTATCTATAACGCTAGGACTTGAAATTAATTTAATTCTGGGGCTTTTTGCTAGGTTCCAATGCTCAAAAATTCAGATTGCTTGAAATGCAGTGGAAAGCCCAGATTTCGAGTCTAGCATTTAAACCATCTTGTTTCATGGAAAAATCATTAAATTGAAGTCGCTATAAATTTTAGAATAATTTCAGTTGTCTGCCAAAGAATAAAACAATTAAAACCCTTAATTTCAAATCTAATAACATGGCAGATTTTTTATCCAAATAAATGCGCCAATAGAAATTAGAGATCGCCAATTAGGAGAAATAAGGAGAAAGTGATTTTATAATTCAAAATTGAAACTAATTGGATCAATTCCTAAATGTGCTGAGGCGACCTAATTTTTAGGGGAACATTAGGGTTTTATGTTGGTTGTGCAAAAAACTCAACATTTGGGACATCGTTCTTCATATTTTTGTGGCCCAAAATCCTAAGGTTGAAGATTTTTGCTTCTAAGGTTAAGCGGGATCCCTTTTGGAAGATTGCAGCAGTTGGGGTGTAATTAAAGTTGTTAAAAAACTGATTTGAATTCCAATTTATTTTCTTCCAATTAAATCCCACCACCTTGGCTAGTTCCAACCCCATTTGCAAATTCAAAATAACTGACATTGGGCTATTTTAGGTTAAGCAAAACGGTTTATCCATTTTTTGCTTGATTTCTACAAATATTTCCCCATTTTCTAATAATGTCCTGAAAAAAGGGGACATTACATGAAATATTGGTTTGATTATGAAAAAATGAAATACTCTGTGCACAAGAACTTCCTCCGAATCCTTCCCAGACAAATCCACAGGGATAAGCTGAGAAGAAATCCTCTATGGAAGCTACTTACAGGCAACGTTGCTAATTGCAGATTCTACTTCCGTAAAAACAGATGTTTAAATTGATTACGTATTGAAATCTAAACTAAAACAAAGAAAGCTTCAAAAGAATTCAATACACCCCCAACCTGGAAGTGTAGAACAATGTTGGTTGTGCTTTTGTTGATCCCCTTAGCTTCTTTTCCAATGGTGAATCCAATAGTGTCTAAGGAGCTGTGTTGGTTGGTATGCAAGAAGAAGATGTAGAAGTGCTAGAGCTAGTTGGTTTGCAGGCAGTCAGGTAGTAATGCAGGGAAGAGAGTAACAAGGCAAAAGATATGTGTTTGCTTGTGTGCTTCTTGGCAAGATTACGGAAGCATAACAGTGCAATTCCAAATCAAAAGACTCCAACCAATGCTTCGGGAAAAAACTTGGTTTTTATAGAAAGTTGGCAAGGAAATGGTGCAGCACACTTGGCAACCAAGAAGTGCCGAATCACCATGGGAAGGGTCAGTTAACTTACCAATAATAGTAAGTGAAGGAGAAGAAATCTATACGCATCTAACAAAGCTCAAAGACAACTGATTTGGTCAAGAAACGTGTGAAATATCAACTTGGGAAGAAGCAACATGTGTTCAGAACACGCCGGCAAAGTCTTGGGTAAATGTGTATGGAACCGCCGGTCTATGCAAACCGGCGGTTATGTAACCGCTGGTGCGATTCTATAACTTAAGGTTGGAAAGCTAAGGAAAAGGCTGAAAAAGTAACTAGGAAAGCAAGAAAATCTAGGAAGTAGATAAGCAAGGTAAACTAATCTACAAGAACATGCTGCAAGCGAGAAAATTGGACTTGGATACACCATTTAATTTGGAAACGAGAAATCATCATCGGGGATTTTCACCGTTCCAACAATATAGGACCGTGCAAATTTGGGTGTGTACAATAACCTTATGATTGGATTTCTATATAAGTTGACCTTCACAACCCATTCCAAAACTAGTAATGATCCAATTGTTGTTAAGGATCTGATCTCAGAAGCTAGACTTTGATTGTTTGCCTTTTAGGGGTTTTTCAAGGTTTGAGCATGGA
This sequence comes from Taxus chinensis, assembly GCA_019776745.2. Taxonomy (NCBI): domain Eukaryota; kingdom Viridiplantae; phylum Streptophyta; class Pinopsida; order Cupressales; family Taxaceae; genus Taxus; species Taxus chinensis. The sequence goes on from JAHRHJ020000625.1 coordinate 33,105, forward strand.
CATCTTGAAAAGGATTTACCAACAAAAAAGAAGCAAACAGTTGTATGTGCCCAAGGAGATCTAGGAAACCAGAAAGGACAAAAATAATTTTAATACCGAAAGAAAAAGGGAAAGCAGAGAATAGTATGGCATCCAAAACAACCTAAGGAAAATCCCTAAGTGTCTCTTGGAGAGAATAAAGACGTGTTCAAAGTTTTGATTAAAAAATCTGACGGAAATTTAATATTATGGAGATGTTTGAAGAGAGATTTTTGCTGATGTCCATGACCATCCAAGAATCCCCTAAAAGAGGCCCTCACCAAGAGAGAGGGGTTATAAAGAGGAAATTAAATTTAGCTTGAGAACATTTTGAAATCTCTCTAGTTGTTAAACACTTCTAGAAGATATGATCAACTATCTTCTCTTTCGCACACAAAATGCTAAAGCATCTGCAGTACCAACTATGCTCAACTGTGCTTTGACAACTAAAACCTTGATGCAATTCTAGCCATCCCGTCACCTTGTGTTGGAAGTAGGTTCTTGTTTCCAAACAACTTGATTACTTTGTTTCCATTTCACTTCAAGGTCCTTGACTCACCACTGCTAGTTTAATCAGGGGGAAATAGCATTAGATTGTCCCACTTGATTCTAAAAGTGTTTTTTCTTATAGTTGAAGAAGGTTACCATTATTTCATTTCTCCCCTTCTAATCCCTCCAATATGGGCCTGCACTCTGTATTTACACTTCGAAAAGACAATTTTCAGAAATAGTCTTACAGAGCTCTTGAAAACCTGGCTTATATGCTGATTTCAAACACTTGAGGCTTCTTTAGCTCCCGCCAAGAGTGCCACTACCATTCTCGTTGTTCCAATGATCTCTCCAACAAATGAGCCCTTTCTTGACAGCCATATGCATGCAAATAAAGATAGAAGCATAGTTTGTCCACATTTAGAGTTGAATGTCAAAATAGGCCATATATCTACTCCCAAGCCTCTTGTGGGTCCTCAAATTGCCAATGAAGTGAATTAGAGTGAATCTTCCAAGCAGCCCAAATTCTCTTTGGTGGTGTTGACCCAACAATCATAAATGCATTGGTATTACCAATTATGTCTTAAATCTGGAAGGCCCTCCTGATTTTATGTAGATGCTGTGAATTAATGATTCTATGGTGAATAAAGACCCGCCAAAGAGCTTCACCCTCCAATGCTCTTACAATCTACTTCCCTACAAGGCTATTCTTTTTTCTTTCACATCTAGAATTGCTAATCCCCCCAATCTCTTTGAAGAGTGAATACATCCCAAGAAACATGGGGTGGCCCCTTTCCTCCTTGTTTGCCCTCATAAAAAAACTTCTAAGCATCTTCACAAGTGCTTGATAAGCTTCTTGGGATGGGGAAAAACAAGAGTAGAACACTTGTCCTGCTTCTGTAATTTCATCCATAGTTGTAACTTGTAACCTTCCCACAAAGGGGAAGGTCAAGTTTATTCCACATTATTATGATCGGGAAAAAATAAAAGAGCCTATATTAATATTGAAAAAGAGTTGCAAAATAACTAGACACTAAATTCTTTGCTAGTAAGAATTGTCTAAGAAGAATGCTTACAAAGAAATGGCAAAATAAAGACACCTGGCCTTCTCAAACACCCTTCTTCGGCCTACTTTGACTTTTCAAAACCATATCATACCAGATTTGATATTATCTCGACTTTAAAAAAGATCAAATCTGTTATTTTGGAGATATTCTCTTTTCTTTCACATTGCTAGAATCAAATCTAATTTTAAGTATGTCTTTATTTTCACTTTTCTAAAATTAAATCTGAGCTTATCTTTATCCTCTATGTTGCATGGAAACGTTCCCCCTTGCCCATATCCTTGTAGAAATGTTTTGGAAATGGGTACAGGTGCAGAGGCCAAAATGGCTCCAAAATGTTTGTATGCCCAGGTATGGCTCAGAAATGCCCTGGATACGGCCCTGCCGTACCCAGGACGTTTCTGGTCCGTATCTGGGGCGTTCCGAGCCGTACCTGTGGCATTATGTATTTTAAAAAGAAAAAAAACACTTTTTTTTTTGTATTTATTGTTTCTGACCCTAATCCACCCACCCAACCTTTCTAAAGACACTTCCTAAAAACTATATAATCATGTATACATGAAATTGTAACCATGTTGAATATCTTGAATTTCAATGAAAACAAATATTTTTGAGTGCTTTATCTCGTATGGACTAAAATTTGAAAAATGAGCACCATGCATATATATAGATATTTATTTTTTATTATATATTTGTACAAACATTTCCGTAACATTTCATACCCAAGGCTTTTTTGAAAATCTGCGTTTCCGCATTTCAGACCCGTAACCGTACCCGTTTCCTGGCAACATATAGTTTATTTTTCTTACTTTTCTAGTCAAATACTATCAAATCTGATCTTAACATTTTAAGAATCATATCTGATCTGATCTTTTCTTTTCCAAGACTATTGTGATTAGATGTGACAGATAATCTACTTCATTAGCACACCATAGCATTCAATTCATAAGCATACACACCAACATGCAGTAGTAAAGAGGAAGACAAGATATGGGTGGTGCATGGTATTTACCATTTATGACTTTAAAACTTGAATAATAAATGATAGGGTAAATTCCATCTATTTATGCAGAAGGATTTCCTTAATCCTTGTGTGGTTATTTCATATTGGGCTCCTATCATACAAAGGAAGGTCTATAGTCAATGTACAACATGGTAGGCCCTAGAAATATGGGTCCCAAGGTAAACAAAGCTTGTACCTAATTGGGTTCGCTAATATAAAATTCTCAACAAGCCTGATATGACGTGATTACAATAACATGCATACATGCACTAACACCCCCCTTAAACCTGACATGGAGGAAGAAAGAAGACAATGCTTGTAATGTTTCCTGAGGAGATTTTAGTTCTTGATACATTTGCATGAAAGGGTTGGTGGGAAATACTAGCCCATACTGGTCATAATTGCCTTTGGGATTTCCTCTGTACAGTATCTAAAGTCTTCTCTATAATGAGTATTATACCTGTTAATAAATGCTTATGGCTGCAAATGAACCTTGAGTAGGCTCTTATAACTCTTGAAATGATTTGTCAAACCTCCGTGTACTTTTGGTTGAAATGGTATATGAAACTCACAAAATCCATGGCCTATAATAAGACCAACCACAAGTTCCAATAACAAGCCATCTAAAAAAATGGGAACTACCAAGTTTGGCTGTTTGAACACAAAAACTTTTGACAAAACTAGTCAACAAGTAAACCTATATAACTCTTACCATTCTAAAGGAATACTTTGTTTTTTGTTGAAAGTTCTATAATCAATGACCAATGCATTGAGAATGTAAAAACTCAATTATTAAGTCCAGTAGGCCGTGTTCTCATGGTAAGTCTGAACAATTGCCATGATGACTACCCAGATTCAAGTTCCATTGAGCATACTTTGTGTGCTAATGTGGCTGTGTTATTGTGGACGAGTCCCAGGAAAATATTGGTGGAATAGAAACCCTTCAATGCGGCTTCTAAGCTGAATGGTGTTCTAAGCTTGACGGTGCATTTACTAGCATTATTTCTAAAAGGGATGTAGTATCTAAGATGAATGGTTTTCTAAGCTTAACTAAATTCTTAAGTCCAGTAGGTGGTGGTTTTGTGGTAAGTCTGAACAATTGTCATTATGACGACCCAGGTTCAAATCCCATCGAGTATACCTAGTGTGCTAAAGTGGCTGGGTTACTGTGGGCAAGTCCCAAGAAATTTTTGGCGGCAATAGAAACCCCTCAGATGTGGATTTTAAGCTGAATGGGGGTCTAAGCTTGATGGTGTATTCACTAGCATTATTTATAGAATGGATGTAGTTTCTAAGATGAATGATGTTCTCAGCTTGACGATGCATTCACTGACATTATTTCTAGAAACCCCTTGGATCTCACTTCTAGATGAATGGTGTTCTAAGCTTGATATTGCATTTACCAGTATTATCTCTAGAAGCTGCCTTGATGTTGCATCTACCACCATTATTTATAGAAGATGCTCTTTCCTTGGTTCTTTTATGGATTTCCTGTAGTCACAAAAAAACCTACAGTTGGAATCTATGCTAGGTCTTGATGTTAATTTCAAAAACTGGGCACTTGTGCATCTTATAAGTTTAACAAAGACCAAGGAAAGAGCATTCTGAAGACGGTTCTAATTGATACATTGATGTTGGAGGCCTACATCCGGATCCATACAAGAAAGAAACTTACAAAGGAAAAAACTATGCTTGTAGTCTATGTTGATTCTCAATGTTTCATTTCAAAACCTGTGTCAGATTAACAAAGAACAAAGGAAATAGCATTCTAAAGACGGAGTTCTAATTGATACATTTATGTATGAGGTCTACATCCAGATTCATAAAAGAAAAGAAACTTTCATGATGACGCAATCTAACTTTGAAATGTAAATAAGATACGTTGTTCCCTGGTAGTGGCTTTAAGTGTTGAGCTCTGATACCAAATATATAATTTATATTTCTGATTCTTCTTTGTTAAAACTATTCTATTGTTTGGACAAGAGGGTATTAAACAATTATTCCTTTTTTATAGAATGTATCCTAATTGCTAGTCAGCCTCTAGGCTAATTAGTAATTAATGTAAATTCTATTTTTTAATCTGAATTTGTCACTGTAAGAAAGTTAAAATCCTTAGTTTCCGGATACTTACCCTTCTCCTTGCTTTCCTAGATATGTTTATCCACATATTAGATATGGATAAAATACGGCCTGGATATGGTACCAGGCCATCGGGAGCTGTATTTTAGGGTTATAAAAGAAATTCAAAAACTGCAAAAAAAAAAAAAAACTTTTAAAGACAATTTGGTCTATGGTCTATGCTTTTTGATGTGTATGTGTTTATCAATGCTGTATCCAGCTGTACAGTATCAGGGTATCTTGAAAATTTGTTGTATCCGTATCTGATGCCGTATCTGTATCCGTTTCCATGCAACTTTAATAATCCTCTATAACAACATTATAAAGCTAATGAATATTGCAAGCTATTCAATGGAGTGTTGGAACCTCAAAGAGAATACCTCAGTATTTTTATTGCAATAAGCTAACTTGAAACAAAATGTGACAGGATAAATGCGTATATATAACATATATCTATTACTTTCATAGAACTGTTTTTTGAGTGTGATTTGTCTTTCTTAAAATTTAAGAGGCTAGTCTATAAGACAATCTGAAGAGAGAATAGACTTAATTGTTCAATCATTGCTTCAGATTTACTCGCGGACACCTAACCCAGGACCAGACTTCATTGAGAACTTTAAAACTTATTTGACAAGTTTTGGGTATGATCCAAGCCAGATAAAAGATACTCCACAAGATTGTGAAGTGATGCCAACCAGTCAGTTAGCCGTAATGATGTCTCTACAAGAGATGCAACAAGCTTTGACAAACCAATTTCCTGACTTGGGTTTGAAGCGTTCTGTACAGCTGAATCCTTTAACTAGTGTACTCGATACTTTCAAAAAGCTCGTTCAGCTTTACTTTAAGTAAACTGCCTCTTAATGTCTCTTTTTTTTCATGTTTGTTGATGGTATTATTGGTGATTATCATTACCAAGAACAATGTGCAATGTCACACTAGCAACCACATGATATTTATATGCTATACGCTGAACTCAGTAGTAAGTCTCTGGTATAGAAGCTCATATGATGCAGTTGGATTTTGGACTGTTTAGAGTACAACTTGTTCTGGTTGCTGATACCTCATGTTCACATCTCATGAATTTGAAAACATGCAAGACATGATGGGTTTCAATTATGGTTGTTAACTCCCAAAAAGAAAATTAGAAGATTATGGGTGCAGAACTGCAAGAATGTGATTATTATTAAATTGGTGGATAAATATCATGATAAATTAGCAAAGAAAATTTTCAAAAGGAAAATCGCTGGTATATTGTTTTGTATTGCCTTCGAATTTATGATACATAATGGATACACTTCACCATGAGAACTGGAATTATGAATTTGTTCTTCACTTAGGTGCAATACTTCACGATAAACTTGTGGATGATTACATTTGAAATTATCAATTTCTTTATTATAAGATAATAATACAATTGTTTGAGCATATTCTTTCATCTCTTATTGTATTCTATGTATGTTTGTAAGGTTATAATGGAAATCCCAGAATCCGACCCAAAGAAGTAAAGTGGTCAGATTTCTTTTATAGCAAACTATCAGAACAACTAGTTCACAAAGATCACATGCCATCTTTTGTGGGTTTGGTATGATCAAAATACACATGCACCATACATCTCAACTTTTCTAGACGTTATCCTTTTATCACTGTTTCTAACGTACTTTTGAAAGCCTTGCTTCCATCTTCCTTACAATGAAGAAGGGGAAAAAAAAGAAGACGGAAAATTGCAATTCAAGTTAATTTTATAGGAACTTGAGGATTTTCTTAAGATCAACTAAGATGTTCTACATTTATTTTCTTGTAAGGTGCAAATAAGCCTTCAATTTGCTGCTCATTTTTTAATATTAGGCTATACTTTCTCGATCATTTATAGAGTTTAGGTTAAAAATTAGCTTTTAGAACCTATTAAAGTGTATTTATTTAGATAGAATACCCTTTCTACTTACAATTAAGCTTTATGAGGATAAAAAGTATGATTACCATTCTCATAACTTTGAGACAAAACAATAAAAATGTTAAAAACTAGATGCCATAAAACAATCAAAAGCAACAAAAGGGGGTGGGATGAAGTAATTTCGATTGGATTTTTGGATGCGATAACAAAGAACTAACAAAAGCAGAAGGGGAAATAAACAAAGAAAAGAACATAGAAAAGAGAAGAAATTGGCGCATCAATAAAGGACTAAAAATCTTCGTTCTTGGACAATGAAGTACAAGTTGCAAAAATCACTGTTAGCTCCTCGAGTTTTCAAGGGAAAAATAACATCATCTAGAAGGATCTTCAATTGTGTTCATTATTAAGAGTACATTTGCAACCTATATTCCACAACTCAAGGCAATGTGCAATGCATAGGATCTAAATCTTAAATTTGCTGTTTTTCAAGGGACAATGTACAAAGTTAGAGATATGAGACCATTTCCTTGCTAAAATTATCCCCTAACCATTGAAGATATATAATAAGAAGATACCTTTTGTGTCCACTTCCTGAATATATATGACTTTGTTGTTTCATTTTATACGAAAATGCAACTAAATGTGAATGTAAACTCGATTTGTGTCCACTTCATGATAATATATAATTTCAGTATGTCATTTGATATGAAAAATGCAATAAAATGTGAGTGTAGATACTTAACGTAATTCTCAGCAGCCCAGTAACTTTTAGATTTCTCTTAAATTGTGATTGATAAACCTCGGGAGTGTTCGTTTGCAAGTAGTATGATGCTTCGTTGGAAGATGGTAATGGAACAAGTAAGGTAAGAAATATATTGCATTTCTTTCAACCTTTGATAAAGTTTTGATGGTTTGGTAATATAAAAGATAAAAAAGAGAGTTTTGGATGAAATTGCAGAAAAGATTATTTGGATTGACTAAGTGTGGCCTATCACAACGATACATGATGGGCCACAAAGAATGGACCGAAACAATGATTGAAATAATCTAAATGCAATTTTATCATCCTCAATCCTCTAAAAATTCATGTGGAAAAATAAATGTCATTATTTATGGAATTTAGGCTTTTATGATGATTTTGAGTTTGTGAGATGGTGGTGATAATTTGGGATGCTTTTCCTCTTTAGGGTTATCTAACATCTATAAAAAACTATGTTCCACGGGGACGCGTCCCCTATGTTTTTCAGCTCGTCCCCGTACCGGGGACGTTTCAGAACCTCGGGGACGGGTAGGAAACGTCCCCTTCCCGTCCCCAAACTCTTCAAAAAATGTGAAACGTCCTGGGGATGTCAAAAATTGGACAGGGGACGGCTGGGCGTCCCCGGTACGGCTAGGGGGCTTCTAGAAGTCCCTCGACCGTACCAGGGACGCCCAACCGTCCCCTACTGTCCCCTGCACATTTCATACTAAAAAAACATTTTTTTTTTTGAAAAAAACAGACTTTTAAATAAAAGTAAAGCAATGTGGGGGCCCACAAGGACCCCCACTTGCATTTCTAAGTGCCCTAAACCTAAAACAAACATCAAAACAAAAAAAAGAAACTCATTTGACTCATTTTTAATTTTGTGAAGGAGAAGACAAAGAAAGAAAAGAGCATAGAGAAGAATAGAGAGCAGCAGTGAGAAGAAGGCAAGAGAGCAATATTCTACTCCATTAGAGGTATGTTTATGATCCTTTGTTCATTTTACAAATTTGCACAAACTATTTCTTCATTCTTTCATTTTTTATTTTTTTTTATCATAGTTTCAAGCTTCACAAACTTAGCAAGTTTTTTTTTTTTTGTATTTTATTTTTACTTGCAGTTGCAGGGTTGTTGCATTTCCAATAAAAAACAATGAGCAGTGAGGGTAGTGAGGGTGAAGAGATTCAAATGGCAATGCAAGATAGAGGTAGAGCCAGAACTAGGGTTTCTTCAGGGAGTGAGAGTGTTGCACCAACAATGGGTTCAAATAATCCGTTTGATTGCCCTTCACAACTCCTCAAAATCTATGCAAAGGGGCCATTTAATGCTAAAAAAGCCTCTTTCACAATTTGTAACAGCCATTGACAAAGAAAAAAAAAAATTCAGGGGGAGTAGAGTGTGGTTATGCCATATGTGCAACAAAGAATTTAGGGGCAGCTACACAAGGTTTATTCACATCTTTTGGGCATAACTGGACAAGGGGTAAAAGGTTGTGAAAGGATATCATTAGCGGAGAAGACCGAGGTGACTAGGTTGCACATGGAGGGTGAGACAATGAAAAAAGGGATGCCATTGGAGACTACACAAGTGCCTATCCAATGTGTGGATGTTGAAAGTCAAAGAGGAGGGGATTATGCCAAGGGAAAGAGAAAGACTTCTACTGTTACAGGTATGTTTAATGTGCAATCAAGGGAAGTAGCTGACTCTTCTATTGCCAAATTCTTCTTTGCCAATGCTATACCATTTCATGTGTCACGTTCTCCCCTTTCTTCAAACAAATGTTCAAAGATGTAATTGTTGTTGGTTCCTCATATGTCCCTCCTGGTGAACACAAACTACAAACTAGCCTCCTTGATAAAGAATATTCTAAGGTGAGTGTGGTGATGGAGGAGATGAGGCAAACTTGGGTATGGGTGGGCTGCTCTATCATCATGGATGGGTGGACCGATATTAAACATCGGCCACTCATCAATATCATTGTCACATGTCCTGCTGGCTCTTATTTTCTTAGAGCTATTGATTGTTCAGGGAAGAGGAAGGATGCAACCTTCCAATTTCAAATTTTGAAGGATGCTATAGAGGAGATTGGGCCCTCTCATGTTGTACAAGTAGTGATTGATTCAGCCCGCGTATGTAAGTTAGTTGGCATGATGGTTGAGGGTGCTTACAAGCACATTTTCTGGACTCCATGTTGTGTTCATGCGTTGAACAATGCATTGAAAGACATTGGAAAGATAGATTGGGTGAAGGCAGTGGTGGCAGAGGCTAGACACATACAGATGTTCATTTGCAACCATCACACCTCACTTGCTCTATTCAGGTCTTTTTCGAGGAAGGAATTCCTCAAGCCCGTGGACACTAGATATGCGAGCTATTTCATTTTGTTAGAGAGGATGCTTGAGGTGCAGGAGGCTTTGCAATTAATGATGGTTAATCAAAGTGGGGTAGATGGCCAGAGGCAAACACTTCTGAAGGAAAATGTGTGAAACAAAAGATCCTTGACAATGATTGGTGGACCACAGTCAGGTAAGCTATTGCTGATTTTATATATGTAAGTTTAGTTTTTAATTTTTAAATATTTTTAATACTTTATCCATGTTTATAACTTGTAAATTAGTTTAGTTTTTCATTCTTGAATCTTAATGTTTTCTAATTTTTTTGTAAATTGTTTGCAGATATGTTTGCTCCTTCATCTCACCTGTAGTGGGGTCATAAGATATGCTGATACAGACTCTCCTAGTCTTGGAGAGATTTATGAGACATTTGATAGCATGCTTGGACAGATGAAGCAAGCCATTCATAGCAGGGATCCTACTTTGGGATTTTATGAGGAGCATATTAGGCCCATTGTGACACGGCGATGGAACACAATGAACACCCCGCTTCATATGGCAGCCTATGCTCTAAATCCCAAATGGTATGCAACACGACCTGGGAGAGTGCCTCCATCTGATGATGAAGAGGTGAAAGAAGGGCTCATGAAGGCCTTTCGAAAGATGTACACTAATGAGGAGTCCACTTTATTGCGGACCCAATGGCTATCCTTTGTCAATCTCCGTGGACCAACATTTAGCAAGCCAGAGGCGAGGACAGATAGAGCTACATTAACTCAACTAGACCCTATTGGATGGTGGACATGGCATGGCAAGGATGCACCAAACTTGAGGATTCTTGCCACTCGCCTCCTTTCACAGGTTGCTAGTTCCTCTGCTGCAGAGAGGAATTGGTCCACATATGACCTCATCCACACAGTTAAGAGGAACCATCTTACTTCTCGACGAGCAGAGAAGTTAGTAGCCATGCATAGTGCCTTGAGACTTCAGGATCGACAGACTCCTGAGTATCGTCAGACTCCAGCCACACGTTGGGATGTTGATCCCGAAGATGCTTCACAGATTGATGAGGAGGATGCACAGGTGGGATTGGTTGGGGTTCCATTGGATGAGGCAGCCCCTCATAGTTCCAGTGACTCAGACTCAGAGTCTGATTTTGATGTCACTTTAGCGGAGTTTGATTAGGGGCAGCTATATATTTTCATTTTGATTTTCTATGTTTCATTGTTTTAGACATTTTGTTGCCCTTGGGCATTTCATTGTAATTGAAACTTGAATTTTATGTGCAATCTCAATTCAGCTCCAGTTTTATGAATTAAAGTTTTATGATGTGTGTGATGAATGCTTTATTAAGTTTATCAATGTGTTACAGTTATACTTATCATTATTCATATGAATATTTGAAATTTGAAATTTCCAATATTTTTAAGGTTAAATCTTATGTGAAATCTCAATTCAACTCTAATTTTATTTATTAAGGTTCTATAATGTGTGTGATGAATGCTTTAGCAATGTTATCATATGAATATTTGAAATTTCCTATATTTTTTAAATTTTCCCTTATTTTTTAATAGTCGTCCCCTAAAAAAAAAAAAAAATCCGTTCCGGAAACGCGTCCCCCCATCCCCTGTCGTCCCCGTCCCGGAAACTTGGTGGAACATAAATAAAAAAACATTTCAATTTCAGAGTAATACAAAGTAAAAGAGTAGTGAAAGTGAGAGCAATCAAGTTCAAACTTCTACTTTGGAACTCTACGAATCACACAACTATGTTGTTCTACTTTCAACTTTGGAAAATGACAGATTTGCTTGAAAAATTAGAGCTTCGTGACTGATTATCTAGTGCTATAGAAAGGAAATTGCAGAGAAGGAAATAATTCAAACTTCAACACCAACAATTTTATCCTGGAAACCTCCAAGGAGGAAAACCAGTCGGGAAGGGCAACTGCTCTTTCTTCCCACTTTTATTGGTCTAACATAGACAATTACAGATTACAATAAGTATGAAAAGAAGCAACAATGTAAACCTTCTCTCCAATTACTTGCTTTCTCTGTTTGTACACCTTGCTCCTACAATTCCATTCCAGCACTGAAGATCTTGCTCACTGCTCTCATTAAACTCTGCTTCTCGATCTCTCTGGATCTTTGAATGCCCTCATTCTCTTGCTCCTTTCATGCATTTATAGGCCTTCCCATGTCCTCCCGTGCACTGGAGGATGTGAAAGGGCATGGAAGGGAAGAGACACGGCTGGGCGCTTCAAATTCGCGTCCATTCGTGTTCCATTCTTCTTTTTCTGTTCGAAAGTTTCAGGACCGCCGCCCTGAGCAGACCGGCGGTCTCAGGACCGCCGCCCTGGCTGGGCGGTGGTTCTGAAACCGCCGCTCTGCACAGAGCGGCGGTTCTTCCCAGAACCTCCGTTTGCCTCATTTTATTCACTTTTCTTTATTTCTCCTTCTTGGTGCTGATGGAACTGATGAAGTGGTGTGTTTTTCTGGATCCCTATGGATCATACCTCCCCTACTTAGGAGGCTTTTGGTCCCACAAAAGCTTAGTGGGGGAGTGGTAGAGGAATCAACTCCCTCTCGTGCTCATTCGAGTACCACTGGGTCTGCCTTGGTGTCTTCTCTCGTCCAACCTGCCAAGACTCCTGTGGATCTCTGGTTTGTTGTTCCAGTGCTACATCCTCCTCTGAGATGCCTCGAGTACAATCCTCTTTGGAAGGTAACTTCTGTATCTTTCCTTCTTTGTCATGCATAGATGGCGTTAGTGGATGCGAGCTCTTGCAACTTACTATCGCGTGCATCTGCATGAAGTATGGCCTAAAGGTTTCTTCTCCAACCTGCTCAAGTATGGCGAAGGTCCCATACTGTAGTGGTTTAGTCCTTTCTTGTCTTTGTCTCTTGAGATGGATTGGCCGAATCCTCTCCAAGTACGTTGCTGCTATAGTCACCACGTGTTCCTTGTATCTCCTCTTCTTCTTGCTGCCCCACGGTCAAGTCCAGTGAATCCGTAGGTAGATACGGTGACTGCATAGCGGAAGTTTGTTTTGCTCCTTGAATGAGCAGTTCCTGTGGTGGCTTCTTCTGCAAAAACTGACAAGTGCTATCCAAATTCTCCATCCTTTGGTCAGAAATATCCATGCTCTCACGTCCATTTTGCTTTTCTTCCAATGAAAGCAAACAAAACTGATGATTTTCCTGAATAAGTCTTGGTGCTTGGTTGGCACTTACCATAGCCTTCTTTGATTTGCTCTGGTGTGCCCGGATGTTAAAACTGACTCCATCCTTGACCCATCTGTACCGGTTCTCCCTCCTTGTGAACACAACATCCCTGATATACAAGTAAGGACTTCCGAAGACAACGTCAAATGCATCAAGTGGAATAATATCAGCCTCTAATACATCTATGTATTGGGTATTTATCCCAAACTGAAACTTACACTTCCTTGTAACTTGTATTTCTACACCCTTCTTCACCCATCCCAGTGGGTATGGATGTGGATGCGCGTAAGTCTCTAGACCAAGTTGTTCTACAACCGCATCAGAAATCAAATTTGACTGAGAACCAGAATCTACTAAAGCGTTTACCTTAGTCTTCTTGATTTGGATTCTGATTTGAAATAGCTTACTCATCTCTTCTTCTTCTGCTGCCCCGTACATGTTAGTGGCCATGCATCCCAGCCTCTCGTCTACATCCGAATCATCCTCAATCTCCACCTCTCTTTCTGTCTTCACAGTGGCCATGGATTTCTTGGAATCCTTGGTTCGGTGCTTTGGGTGCAATTCCGGATGCAACTTCCAACATGTGGCGTCAGTATGTCCATTTACATCACAATTCTTACAGAAATTCTTAGGATCTTTACAAGTATGCAAAGCAGTAGCGGCATGTTTACCTTTCCATTTACCTCTGCTACTTGTCTTCCCTTGTTCTTTGTCCTGTTGTTCTGTTGACTGGTCTCCCTTTGGCTCTATTTCTCCTTGCTTCTTCTCGTCATCAATGTAGTATGCTTGTACACAAGCTTCATTGAGATCCTTGGGCTTCGTGGAGATTACCTTCCTCCGAAGGTGAGTGTGAAGTCCTCCCAAATACTTGGTCAGAATGTCCTCATCCTCCAAGTCCATATTAAGCAACATGGCTTGTCTCCGAAATTCCGTAGTGTAGTCTTGCACGCTTTGACCGCTGCCCTGTCTAAAGTACTGCCACTTAATCATCATGTCAGTCTTATGGCCAATAGGATAGAAGTTAGCTCTAATCAATTCTTTAAAACCTTTCCAAGTACTGACAATAGGACGTTTCTTCTTCTCACAAGTGGCTAGATGGGTTTCCCACCAAACCAGAGCATGACCTTCCATTTTGAGACGTGCAAAGGTGACCCTTTGTGCCTCAGTGACATTATGCACACTAAAGTAGACTTCCAACTGTTTTAGCCATTTATCCAGTAATTCTGCATCTACTTGTCCTTCAAAATTCTTTATTTCCACTTTTGTTTCAACTTTAAAAGGTGTATGTGCAGATTTTACCTTCTCGCTTACAATTGGCGTCTCTTCATGCTCTTCCCATTCTTCCTCTTCGTGGCTCTTTCCGATACCAAATTTTTCGGCTAGTGCTCGAACCACCGAGTCCATGGAATCTTGCTTAACCGAAGCCGTCTTTTGCAGATCTGAAAGCTCTTCTTGTTTTCTATGCAATCTATCCATCATGGTCTCTAGCATCTCGACTCTACGGACCAAGTTCTCTTCCTCCATTTGAGCTCGAATTCTCTGTTTCCACTTCTTCGTAGAAATATCTGGCTCGCAAGGTAAAACTTCTTCACCTTTGGACCTTGTCACTGTCATACAAAATCACAAGAAAGATTCGAATACCACAGTCCTGGATATATAATCAACTCTGATACCAAAATGATCCGTAAACTTCTACTTTGGAACTCTACGAATCACACAATTATGTTGTTCTACTTTCAACTTTGGAAAATGACAGATTTGCTTAAAAATTAGAGCTTCGTGACTGATTATCTAGTGCTATAGAAAGGAAATTGCAGAGAAGGAAATAATTCAAACTTCAACACCAACAATTTTATCTTGGAAACCTCCAAGGAGGAAAACCAGTCGGGAAGGGCAACTGCTCTTTCTTCCCACTTTTATTGGTCTAACATAGACAATTACAGATTACAATAAGTATGAAAAGAAGCAACAATGTAAACCTTCTCTCCAATTACTTGCTTGCTCTGTTTCTACACCTTGCTCCTACAATTCCATTCCAGCACTGAAGATCTTGCTCACTGCTCTCATTAAACTCTGCTTCTCGATCTCTCTGGAATGAATCTATTCTCTTGCTCCTTTCATGCATTTATAGGCCTTCCCATGTCCTCCCGTGCACTGGAGGATGTGAAAGGGCATGGAAGGGAAGAGACACGGCTGGGCGCTTCAAATTCGCGTCCATTCGCATTCCATTCTTCTTTTCTGTTCGAAAGTGTCAGGACCACCGCCCTGAGCAGACCGGCGGTCTCAGGACCGCCACCCTGGCTGGGTGGCGGTTTCAGGACCACCGCCCTGCAGGGCGGCGGTTCTGAAACCGCCGCTCTGCATAGAGTGGCGGTTCCTTCCAGAACCTCTGTTTACCTCATTTTTCTTTCACTTTTCTTGTTTCTCCTTCTTGGTGCTGATGGAACTGATGAAGTGGTGTGTTTTTCTGGATCCCTATGGATCAAATTGATAGTCGGTCCCTAGATTACACCTTGTATTATTACATCCTACGCTAGGGTTTACTCATATTGGCCTTGTTGAAACCCATGCCAAAAATTTTCGCGATCCAACTAATGATGGAGACTGGTAAGAAAGCTATCAATTATGAAAACTTGGGATTCAGTTCAAATGCTTTTGTTGCCACCTAAATTGAACATATCAAAAGGCGGTGTAGAATTATCAGGAGGGATTCAAAAAAAGGAAACTAGAAACACAAAACTATGGCCCCTCAGTGGTTTTCAAGTAGTGGAACAGGTGAAATTATTAACTCTCCTCAATGAGGATAATATCATGGTGTTAGAGGCTTAAACACTCAGGTAATGAACAATCCACATCAAATCAAGTGTATAATAAAGCTAGAAAGCATATTTTCTTATCCTTTAGGAGACTATTCTATTGCTTGAAGTCAACCAAAAAACTTCTGAAGGAGATCGAAATTGGATAGGTTGGAACAGTAGCTTCGTCAACACTCACGGTGTTGAATCAGGGTTGGACATCATTTGGCTCATAATTGTTGCAAATTTTTAGTATGCATGGTCATCCGACATCCCAATTGGATGGCCTTACAAAGTCACTCTCGTTAAGTGACGATTCTGAGTTCCATATTTCAATGTTTCTGGTCCCAACTGGAGATGTTAATTTGGTTATAAATTTCCATTTAAACACATAAACATAATAAATCCCCAAAGCGGGTCGACAAGAGTGGCATCATTCGTACAGATTTATTTAATCAAGGATTGTTTTGGATAGTAATCAATTTTGTTCATTTTGAATCTAGCCGATAACATCCATGTAAGCCATGTGCGGCTGAGAGGGGTGTATCCAGAGCTCACGATCTCCCTTCATCACTACTTCGAGTGACAATGCTTACTAGCATTTCGGCTCAACCTTTTAAAGGTCATGGGAACTATGTGAAGTCCTTAGGTCTACCTATGAAGCTAGTTTCCCAACTTTGTATTCCGGTATCCGACCATTGACCTACCTCAAGTTTAGTTTTCAACTTCCCATGATCAGGTTACAGACAATTTTTTTAATTACAATTGGAGGACTAGGTGGTCAGACAATGCACAACCATCAATGCATTACTTTAAGCCAAAGTTATCAGCTGTGCAGGTTATAATCTAAACATCAAGACAACACACTAGTCTAAATGAGTTTTAAGTCTTCATGCCACCTCACAACTATCCCTTTCAGGAGTAGGTTATCTAGATCTTTATAGTTTGTTTTTATGTTATTTCCAATTGAACCTATCTTGCAAGAGTTTATATTGAGATAGATGTTAAAGGCCAACTGGGATCTTTAAAGATCATTCACAACATTCGTTATGCTAAATGGATATAACTATATCAGCATTCCGTATGTACTTATACTTAATATTCCTAATGGATGTTTTCATCTATTTACCATCCCATTTAGTCTCGACTTTTCCTGATGTTTGATTCTTGTAATCTTAAATTACCTTTTACAACGATACTCTTCCATTCTTTATACAACAAGATTTACAATCTTATCATATTAATACCAAGTTTACCGAAAGGACCGAATTAAATATATATTAAAACATGCATATGTAATTATTCCTTCGATTAGTTATGCCACTAAGTAGCTTATTTAATTTAGAAATTAAAAACAATTGATTGTTACAATAATTGCCTAATTATCGGCTTCATACATTGGGTAACTATCAAATAAATAAATTCAACAATTTATGATTAAGTAAGATTATGTCACATACATTTCAATATTTATTATTTACTCATATTGAGATATTATTACATACAAAGTAATAATCTCTTTATTAAAATCATATATTACATATGCCGTTAAAGCGAAATATATAACTAGGTATAATAATTCTCACATAGTGAGGTTTGAATATTTACAATGGGTCCAAAGATCCCCATAATTCAGCCAAAAATTCAAGGATATTATCCTTTCACCAATTGAAATCCAAGTATCTCATTTAGATCCATGCTATGATAAACTTCACAAGACATAGTTTCCGCACATCCGAATGTAACGACTAATGGTCCTATAAGATTGGAGTAGTGGTATGTTGTTAGTTCAAAATGAACTGACATGACTATTAACTCCTATTCTGCTGCGAGGCATGACAACTGCGAAACGAATAAAATGCACCCACAAGATGATCCATTCAACTAAAACATGATTAGACCTTAAGGAAGGTAAAACGGTAATCATGAATGGGATTATGAATCTTTCAGTGATTTGATACATTTCAGTTACTTTATTTTAATCAGTTTGGTCGTCTTTTGTTTCAAGGACATACAATAAAACGATTTTTGAATGCAACCGCAATGAAATTGTCTCTTTTTTATTTAAACAATGCTATATCAAGCCAGTTTTATGAGAATATTCGAATTATTATTTACGCACTTGGTAATTTTGGTGTGGTATTGACAATGTTTTACAATAAACCTGGGAATCAACGCAATTTTTATGATAACCATATTGTTGGAAATATGTGGACTTGTATTGAGAAGGTTAAAAATTTTAATTTAACCATTAAGCTGGGTATTACAACTAAAGTAAAAAAAATGTATTATACATATATATATATATGTATAGGACACAGGGATATATGTCCAATATATATATATGTGATATATAAATGAGGGATTGGACATGTACAGACCCAATCAGTTTTCATTTAGTTATTAAAATTTATGCGTGTTTCATAATGTGAAACACCTTCACATGGCACAAGTTTGCAACATGCACTAAAACACGCAATGGGAATATTGGGAAGCCCTGTGAAAATTCTTAAATATGTCGTCATCTTACATAACTGTTAGTCACTTTCGTTATAATTTTCCTGTCAATTTTCTTCAAAAAAATCGTCCTATTTTCCATGATCAATTCTCCCCCTTATGGAATATTTGCGTGAGTTCATGGAAGAATTGAAGGATTCAACAAAATTGTGAGCAAGAAAAAAAAAGGTTTCCACAGGTTTACTTCAAAATGGATATGCAAAAACTTCTCCTTTCTTGTGCATTATTTGTAAAAAAATGAGGCAAAAATATAGATTTCTATTTTTAAGGGCAATCAAGAAAATTAAAATGGACAGCTTGACCAAGATGCACCAAGGAGTAATTGGAGGCATTATTGGGTTTAAAATAATGATATCTTATGAATAAAATTATTAGCTGTTCTTTTACTAAAAAGAGTATGTTTAAATGATGTAACCATGGCACTGTTATATTGTTGGTTGGGCTACTTGTTTACCAGATAGAACATGTTAAAGTGATGTAAATATGGTGATATTTGTGCTAATTTGTAGAGCTGCTCATTGACTGAAAAAAAATACTCTTCTTAATCATATTGTTTTTACAAAGTTATGTAGAAATTTTAAATGTCAAATGCTTATTGATTGAAGCTGGAATACGGAGGTATTGACCTTTGTGATTAGAGGGAAACATGATCGCTGAAATAAAAATTGGTTGTTCTATTTGTGTGCATTCATAGCTGTATCTTTATAGAAACCAGGTAGTAATACATTTTCAGCTGTATTACCATGTGCTTGTTGATAAAACAACATGTATATCCTTTCATATTTTATTAATTAATTGCATCAGAAAATGGAGTTAATATTCATGCCAGTTCATTTTGAACTGACATCATACCACTACTCCAGTATTGCAGGAGCATTAGCCGTTACATTCGGATGTGCGGAAACTCATGTCTTGTGAAGTTTTATTGTAGCATGAATCTAAATGAGATACTTGGATTTCAATTGGTGAAAGGATGATATCCTTGAATTTTTGGCTGAATTATTGGGATCTTGGACCCATTGTAAATATTCAAACCTCACTATGTGAGAATTATTATACCGGTTATATATTTTGCCTTAACGGCATATGTAATATATGATTTTAATAAAGAGATGATTACTTTGTGTGTAATAATATCTCAATATGAGTAAATGATGAATACTTGAGTTGTGAAATCTTACTTTTCAAAAATTGTTGAATACATTTATTTGATATTTATCAATGTATGAAGCCAAATAATTGGACAATTATTGTAACAATCAATTGTCTTTAATTTCTAAATTAAATAAGCTATTTAGTGGCGTAGCTAATCGAAGGAATAATTAAATATACATGTTTTAATATATATTTAATTTAGCCTTTCCGTAAACTTGGTATTACTATGAGAAGATTGTAAATCTTGTTTTATAGAGAATGAAAGAGTATCATTGTAACAGGTAATTTAAGGTTAAAGAATCAAACATCAAGAAAAAAGAGACTAAATGGGATGGTAAATACATGAAAAGATCCATTAGGCATATTAAAGGATAAGTTCATGTGGAAATGCTGATATAGTTACATTTCAGCATAACAAATGTACTTCTCATAAAGATCCTAGTTGGCCATTGGCATCTATCTCAATATAAACTCTTGCAAGATAGGTTTAATTGGAAATAAAATAAAAACAAACTATAAATATCTAGATAACTGTGAAAGGGATAGTTGTGAGGTGGCGGAAGACTTAAAACTCATAAGACTAGTGTGTTGTCTTGAGTTTAGCCATAACCTGCATGGTGGATAACTTTGGCCAAAGTAATGCATTGATGGTTGTGCATTGTCTAATCACCTAGTCCTCCAATTAAATTAAAAAAAATTGTGAGTAACCTGATCATGGGAAGTTGAAATACTGAACATGAGGTAAACAATGGTCGGATACCGGAATACGAAGTTAGGAAACTAGCTTCGTGGTAGACCCAAGGACTTTCACATAGTTCCCATGACCTTTAAAAGGTTGAGCCAAAATGCTAGTAAGCATTGTCACTCGAAGTAGTGACGAAGGGAGATTGTGGAGATTCTGGATACACCCTTCTCAGCTGCACATGGCTTACATGGATGTTATTGGATAGATCAAAAGATAAAAATTGATTAATGAATTTGATTAAATAAATCTATATGATTGCAACTGTGTAATTTGTTATTATGTTTATGTGTGAAGAAAAATCCTCATTTTTCAGCGCTTGTAATTTTGAGCATTACATTTTGGTATCGCTAGTGATGAAGGGAGATAGAGGAGACTATTAATACATCCTTCTCAATAAAAAGTAGCAGATGGCATAACATCAAGGAAACTTATCGGATAGATCAAAGTGAGCAGTATTGATTACAATAAATCTATGTGTTGAGCTGTAAATTGTTATATTGTGAGCATGTTTAAAAAAATCCTCATTATTACCAGATCTTGTAATTTTGGCATTGCAATTTGGTATCAGAAGATAGTAATTGATTTTAGCATTCCGCATGTAAATATCCCATGTTGATGCACGAATGTTCCGTCATCTAAACTTCTCATGTACAATACAAAGGAAGTGGATTTGAACAATCGATTGAGCATGATCCCATGGGATTGTTCAAACATAGTACTTTTCTATGAGTCAGGTTTTAACCACATACCATGTCTATTAAGTCAAGTATAGATGAGGTAGTCATGAATATTGAGCAAGTGAGGCCTTGGATGTTCCCAGGTGATCATGGCTTAGGACAATTTGTAAGATATCATGGTTATCCCACATGGAAATTCGTTACGGGATAGGTCAATGTGGCTATACTATTTTGGATGACCAACAACTAGAAAAGTCCCTAATCCTTCAAAATACTTGTAGATTTCAGAAGCATCTAATTTTCAACACCATCCCCAAGAGTTGTAGCTAGCAAATTTAGCGATGGGGATATACTTGACATATGTGTTTGCTAATCACCAGCCATGGGGGCTTTCCCCCTTGATTATCTATTTACAACTATAAATTTTAGGATATGCTTTCTATATATATACTACAGTAAACCTGCATTCTGATATATATATGGCTATTGTCCTCTTTATAAATTGAATTATCAAAATATGTGACTAAAATAGAGGAGCAATCTCTCCCAAGACATGAGATTATCTAGGACCTAAATCATTTCAAAGCATCTATTTGGCATCCATTAGAAGGGAAAAGGGACTAAATTTTCTAGTGGTAGCATGCACTCAGTAGGAGGGGGAAATTCGTCTATGCATCTGGATACACACATTTCATCTATCTATAAAATTTATCTTTTTTTCTAGTGCATCTTGCAAAAGGGATAGGGACCATTGGCGACACACACATAAGAATTGCTATGGATTCCAAGATGTAACGTCAAAATTACGCTCGGTTGGAAAATAGGGTTTTTCAGTCGGGTAAAACATAAACATAAGAAAGATTACAGTAGCTGACAATCGTACATATTTATCTTAATCAAATTTTAAATCAAATTTGTTCTTTAAATCTATCTGATCAACATCCATGTAAGCCATGTTAGCATGAGAAGGGTGTATCTAAATTCCACGATCTCCCTTTGTCACTAAACTTTGAGTGACAATGCTTACTAGCATTTCGGTTCAACCTTTTAAAGGTCATGGGAACAATGTGAAAGTCCTTGGGTCTACCACGAAGCTAGTTTCCGACTTCGTATTTGGTAATGACCATTTTCTACCTCATGTTTAGTATTTCAACTTCCCATGATCAGGTTACAGACAATTGCATTTGTTTTATTTAATTGGAGGACTAGGTGATCAGACTGTAATGCACAACCATCAATGCATTACTTTGGCCAAAGTTATCCATTGTGCAGGTTACGGCTAAACTCAAGACAACACACTAGTCTTATGAGTTTTAAGTCTTCTGAACATTTTGTTCACAACTATCCCTTTCACAGTTATCTAGATCTTTATAGTTTGTTTTTATTTTATTTCCAATTGCAACCTATCTTGCAAGAGTTTATATTGAGACAGATTCCAAAGGCCAACTAGGATCTTTATGAGATAAATACCGTTATGCTGAAATGTAACTATATCAACATTCTGCATGTACTTATCCTTTTCATCTTATTTACCATCCCATTTAGTCTCTTTTTCTTGATGTTGATTCTTTAACCTTAAATTACCTTTTACAACGATACTTTTCATTTTCTACAGGAATAGGTTTTACAATCTTATCATATTAATACAAATTACCGAAAGGCATGAAATAAATATATATTTAAACATGTATATTTAATTATTCCTTTGATTAGCTATGCCACTAAATAACTTATTTAATTTAGAAATTAAAGACAACTGACATGTTAGTAATAATTGCCCAACTTTCGGCTTCATACATTGATAAATATCAAATAAATGTATTCAACAATTTGTGAAAAGTAATATTTCAAACTCTAGTATTCATCATTTGCTCATATTTAGATATTATGTACAAATAAAGTAATCATCTCTTTATTAAAATCATAATTACATATGTCTGTTAAGGTGAAATATATAACTCCATTTATAATTCTCACATAGTGAGGTTTGAATATTAACAATGGGTCCAAGATCCCAATAAATTCAATCAAATAAATTCAAGGATATCATCTCTTTCACCAATTGAAATGAAGTATCTCATTTAGATCTATGCTACGATTAAAGATCACAAGACATGAGTTTCCGCATATCCGAATGTAATGGCTAATGGTCCTGATCAAACTGGAGTAGTGGTATGATGTCAGTTCAAAATGAATTACGATGAATATTAATCCATTTTCTGATGCTAATTAATTAATAAAATATGAAAGGCATATAATGTTGTTTTATCAACCTAAGTGCATGTTTAATATATTCTGAGAATGTATTACTACCTTCTTTTTATAAAGATACAATCTATGGAATTACACAAATAGAACAACCAATTTCTATTTAGCGATCATGTTACCCTCTAATCACAAAATCAATACATCTGTATTCTAACACTTAACAATAATATTTGACATTTAAAATTTTACATCATCGTAATAAACATGAATATGTCTTTCTATTCACCTTTACATGAGCAACTAAACAAAGTTAGCACAAATATGACCATATTTCCAGTCACTTTGGCCCATTTTCTATCTAATGTAAACAAAGTACCCGACCAGGATTTTATAAGACCATGGTTACATAAGTTTAAATGTGTGTGTGTGTAGTAAAAGAACATGTAATGTGTTCTGTGTCATAAGATGTCATGTATGTTGTAAACCCAATCATGTGTGTGTACTCCTGGTGTGTGTGTGTCAAGTTGTTTTGAAGACATCATGCCCACGAATCTTACAAGTACAATTTCTATTTCACATTCTTACAATAATTCAACCACATTTCAGGTTAAGTTAAAGGCTAAATGTCATTTTTTTAAGATTCAACACATAACAAGACGACTGTTCATTATATATATGAACCAATTTAGTGGTCTATTAATAATAAAATTGAAAAGGAGGAATAAATTAAGAACTTTGACAAGAATAATACTTATCCATTTAAATGTTATCAAAAAATTAAACCATGTGTATCGGACCTAGGTTATCACATTAACCAAGAAGAAACATACAAAACTCCGAACCGGTTGCATACCCATATTGATTGGGTTACCCATAGATGATTCCTTTATGCATAATGATGTATACCCAAATCGTGGGTACTAGAAAATTATACATACCATTGGAATCTTTTTTATTATGACAATTCAATGTAAGAACCCACAAGCATCAAATCAAGTTGTAGTAAATAAACAAGGTTTTCACGAAATGTCATTCCGTGGTTACCTTGGGCTCTAGAGAAAGACCCAACTTTTCTTGTTAAGGTATAAAATTTGTTTGGTTCGCTCACCTATCATAACCCACAACTTCTGATGTTGCGATGGGCTAGTGGACACTGCTGAACAATAACCCCACAGAAACCCACCTTGATGATCCTTCCTAAAAGTGATTAGGCCTTAATCATAGGTAAAACGGTTCATAAATGATAGTTTGAATCTTTCAATTCAATA
The DNA here is from genome assembly GCA_019776745.2 of Taxus chinensis. NCBI lineage: Eukaryota > Viridiplantae > Streptophyta > Pinopsida > Cupressales > Taxaceae > Taxus > Taxus chinensis. Next base: position 57,349 of record JAHRHJ020000625.1, read on the forward strand.
TTGTGTGTCAATTACTTTATTTTTTCGGTTTGGTCGCTCTTTTGTTTTGTTCAACTTTTAATGAAGCGATGATAATTATCCTTTTTAATTTGACAATGCTATATCAAGCCAACTTTATGAGAATATTGAAATTATTATTTAAGGACTTGGTGATTTTCGTATTGGAATGTTTCTGACCCCTATGAAAGCCCATGGAAATTCAACTAATTATTATGCGTACCTATATTGTTGGAAATATGTGGACTTGTATTATGAAGGTTAATTTTAACTTAACCATTAAGTTGGTAACAACTTAAAGTAAAAAAATGTATGAAATATAAATAAATAATTCCCTAAATATATCGATACCTAATGCACTATCCTATATATAATATATATCCTATATTGAGGGATTTGGCATGTAAACACAAAAGTTTTATTTAGTTCTCGGCCCCAAATTTATGGGTTTCATAAAGTGAAACACCTTCACATGAGCACAAGTTTGTGGACATGCAATGGAAGAATGCACGTACCAGCATTGAGAAGTTACAAAAATTCTTCAATATGCTACCCAACTATAGTTCTTTCATTATATTTTTCAAGATTATTTTTCTTTGATTTATTTTCATTCTCACCCTTCTCCAAATATCTGCGTGAGTTTTGGAGGAAGGAAGGATTCAACTTGTTGGAGCAGGAAGAGTAGAAGTGTTGCTGATTCTGAGGTTTACTTCAGGCATAAATATCTTCTCCTTTCTCTGATGCATTATTTGTAAGAAAAAAAAGAAATACACATTCTATTTTTAATGGCAATCAAGGAAATTGTGAACAATTTTCAAATGTTTACACAAGGTTGGACATGAAGTAAACAGGAAATTGCAAAGGATTCTGTATACTTTAGGGATAGAGAAAAGGAGTAAGCCAGAATTATAAATGGCCTATAAATAGATAAAATACAAAGATAGAGTGATTTATAAGGTTTTGATCAGCAAAAATAGACTTAGTAAAGAGAAAACATTACCAGAAGGATAATAAGCACATGCATTCGATGGATCATAGATTCATGTATGAATGAATCTAAATATAAAACGTGGGCATGGATAAAAGTAGGATATAAGTAGCACAGGGATGTGTATTTCCGCCTAAGGATAGTCATGGATTGACAGGACTAAATCATGAGTTTAAGGGCATGCAGTCTATGTTTAATAACTATCTATTATTATAATTAAAATAGGTAGTGGTGAAGGACAAGTTCTCACCCTATATATATGTGTGATACATCCTTTGTAGAGAGTTAGTGAATAGATATGAGTGGAGTGAGTATGTAGAGATGTGAGTATGTGTAACGTTCAAAATTACAAGAGCTGAAAAATGAGGATTTTTTTTAACACATAAACATAATAAAAATTACACAGCTACAATCATATAGATTTATTTAATCAAATTCATTAATCAATTTTTATCTTTTGATCTATCTGATAACATCCATGTAAGCCATGTGCAGATGAGAAGGGTGTATCTATATCTCCACGATCTCCCTTCATCACTATTTTGAGTGACAATGTTTACTAGCATTTTGGCTCAACCTTTTAAAGGTCATGGGAACTATGTGAAAGTCCTTGGGTCTACCACGAAGCTAGTTTCCTGACTTCATATTCTGGTATCCGACCGTTGTATACCTTATGTTCAATATTTCAGCTTCCCATGATCAGGTTACAGACAATTTTTTTTTATTTAATTGGAGGACTAGGTGATGAAACAATGCACAACCATTAATGCATTACTTTGGCCAAAGTTATCCATCATGCAGGATACAGCTAAACTCAAGAAAACACACTAGTCTTATGAGTTTTAATTCTTCCGCCACCTCACAACTATCCCTTTCACAATTATCTAGATCTTTATAGTTTGTTTTTATTTTATTTCTAATTAAACCTATCTTGCAAGAGTTATATATTGAGATAGATGCCAAATGCCAACTAGGATCTTTATGAGATAAGTACATTTGTTATGCTGAAATGTAACTATATCAGCATTCTGCATGTACTTATCCCTTAATATGCCTAATCGATC
>JAHRHJ020000626.1:0-59380 GCA_019776745.2 Taxus chinensis
TTTGTTATTTCATATCATGTTCAACATCGTTCAATTTTTCTAATTTACCGTCAAGAAAATCAAATGAATTCACAAATTCTCAATACCAAATATCATATTTGAATTCCAAATCTGATAGTACTACAGCTATATATCACATTCTAAGTGGAGAACGTGTGTGGTTTGAGGCCTCTTATGTTTAGTGTCAATGGCAGTGATGAACAGGGGTTCCCACATCCCAACTAATACTTTTTTATAGGACTTCCTATCTATGGCTAGTGTTTGAAAGGTTGAGCAGACCATTACGAGGTACCTATGGTGTGACCCACAGTGACCGATAAAAAGTGATAAAGATATTCAGATAAGAAGCAAATCGAGAAAGATGCAAATCTTGGTTCTGAGCATATTCAAGACCATAAAAATAGGTCAAGACTGTACAAATGTTTATGTCTGGCCATAGCCGAATTAAAGGTTAGGAGTGCCCTAGGAAATAATTTAATTAGACCAATTTTTTATAATTTTAGTTAATAATGTTTTCCCATCAAATAAATAAATAAAAGTTACATACATTATCATATTTTAAAATTTACGTAAGGATCATAATAAATCACTAATTTAAAGAAATTGGTATATAAAAGGTGTAAAAATATCCTATAAATTTACCAAGTAAGAACAAGTAATAATCTATGGATGGAGAGAATTAATCACATGATGTGCTTGGAATGGAACAAATACAATTTTTTATACAAGGTTGATTACTCGTCTTATTTACCATTATCAAATAGGTAATGGGACTCAACACTGAACAAAGCACCATTTTTTTTGCAAAGAAATAAAAATTCATAGGTAGCTCCCATTCTTTGGTGAAGAGTGGTATCTGGAACAAGCCTATTGATTCCTCCATAAAAAAGAGACATTTTCCATAAAACATTAGTAACAAAGAATTAAATAATTCTTTCCTTCAATTATATTTGACTCTACTAGCTATACCAATTACATTGTAGAAAGACATGAATGTTTTCTAAGAAACATTACACACCTAAATTATTTAGAGTTACATTAGATAATGGGTAATAAAACCATCAAAATCGTATGAGCATACAAATATGCATATTTATTTTTACTTGTGAAAATACTATAGTATATTTTTATGTGTATGCATGAAAATTATGTTACGTTATAATCATATCAATAAAAGGGTTATTTCATATTTACTTTAGGTAAACACTAATAATGTTAAGTTCTAATAATAGCCAAAAATAATGAATTTTTTAATATTTGGGCACCCCCTAACTGTTGGCGCCCTAGGCAGTTGCCTAGTCTGCTTAGGGCTTAATCCCCCCTTTCTTGTCCCTATTGTACAATCCTATCAAGGAGTAAATTCAAGTCACAGTTCCAATTTAAAATTATTATTACGTCCATATCCCCATGTTCTATCGTTTAGATCACCCAAACTTTCCCAAAATCATCTGTAATCAGCTAAGTGCACTCAATCCCATGTATTTATAAACTTGTATTGTATCGTGTACATTTGTCACAAGTATTAATTTTCATCATTCTAATATTGAATATTTAATGTTGGATTTTAAATAATTATAATAACCCATTGTAGCTTTTATTTAATTCCTTTCTGTTTATGTCTAAATCTTAATCAAATCTAAAAAGGGTGAAAACACATCGCACAAGCATCCCCGTACAAATTCACCAACAATGAAGGAACAAAACTTGAATTAACTTCATAATTTACTCCCAAATACATTTTGGTGTTCTTGAATCTTTTAACCTGGTATTTCATGGCTTTTACATTTTCTTCAAATAATAAATTCTCATAACTTCCATTTGGTAAGAAGGATTGCCACCAATTTCAATGGGAGAATCCATTTGGAAATTGCCACACATTCCTCTCATTTTCTATCAAAATAATTTCCTAGAGGATTAAGTTGGGATAGAGGATTTTTTTTTCATCATGAAACACATTTCTCACCTTCCCTTTCTTGCGAATTCTCTTTTTCGGAGAGGGTGTTCTCAAATGCAACCATGAAATGGTCACCAATGTTGCCATGGTTATAAATTCTTCATGTGGGCTCAGATTTTAACATTGTTAGATTTTATGGATAGGTATTAGAACCAAGGTTGTGTTTTTAGAGGTTTAAGATCTCCAAACACAATTTTGTTACTTTTTGATAAACCATATTTTAACTGATGTTTTGACTACATGGAGGAAAAACTATTTTACACATAACTCAATTTCTACACTTCAAAACTTCATGAAATTTTGTACATGCCTTTATTATTAGGAAAGGATACTTATAGCATGGTTTGGATATGTTTAAAATATAAATTGTGGAAAAATTAAATTCCATCCTTATTGTCCCCATTAGTGAAGGTGATAGTGATTACCTAGTTTCTAGTAGATAAAAGGGAAGGCATATACTTGAGCCCATACTTGATTTTTTTCTTCTTTTCAAGTATATTTCAGTATTGCAGGTTTTGGAGAGGTGAAGGTGGATCACAAAGGATTGGTGTAACTTGTGACATCATTTTTTTTGTGATATTTTAGTTTAGGTGTCAATCGCACCCGTGACTGGCTTGTAACCTTCATGTAATTTTTTGTGAATCATACACGTGAATGGTTTGCAACTGAGTCAAGTACACCTTTCATTTTCATGCATTATTTTGTCATTTTTCTACAATAAAATGTATTTTATCTCCTTAAATGGTTAGGGATATGATCAAGGCGGGTCCCCTAACCACCAAAAATAACTAACATTTTTCTAAGTATGAACTTATGTGTAAGATATAGATTTATATTGGTGAGTTTTTTGTCCATCGTGCAAGCTCTGAAGAAGTGTGGGAATTATTTGTTTCCTGAAGGATTTTGTGTTATATACGGACCTTTAGGAATTGCAATTCATCAATAGATAGGGGAATCTAAATCAAATACACATTAAATGGGTTTAATTCTTATAGTGTTACTCATTTGTCTTGAAGAAAAGAAGTGGGAAAACAAATAGAGTTATATATGTGGTGAGTAGGAGAGGTACATAGGTGTGTGTACTGCAAGTATTGATGAGATAAAATTTAATCTAGGAGAAACATTATGGAGGAATGTTAAGTCACTTTAGGATGGATAATACCTTGGAACATATGGGAGAAAAATATTTTTGGTTTTTGATCGTTACAAATGTGTGCAAATTTGTACAAAGATGAAGAGTATGGAAGTGTAAAAACACGGTGTTATATCAACCATTTCCAATACCTAATAAACCAAAAATACATATAACTATGGATTTTTTTTTAGGATTGCCCATAGTTTAGAAAGGTCATGATTCTATATTTTTTGTTGTGAACATATTTTCAAAAATGATTCATTTTATTTATTGTAATAAGACAAATGATGTCACACATATTGCTAACTTGTTTTTTGGGGAAGTTGTGAAATTGCATGGATTGTCATGCACCATTGTATATGAAAAAGATACCAATTTTATGGGAAATTTTTTGCACATGTGGAAGAATCTAAACGCGATTTTTTATTTTAGTTCTCTGTATCTCCCACGGATGCAAGGAAAAATAGAAGTGCTTAATAGTAGCCTTGAAATTTTTCTAAGTTATTTGGGAGGAGAGAAGGAAAAACATGGGACTCAATTCTTTCACATGTAGATTTCACATACAATGAATTTGTTAATAAAAAATTTGGTAAGTCGCATTTCCACATAGTGTATGGAACAATTCCACAAGGATTTGTAGACAAGAGTTTTTGCGGTCAGAAGGAAGAAGTGTGGAAGATTAAAACTTCATGTAGTATATGAAGGAAGTGCATGATAAAGTGTAAAATCAACTACAGAAGAGTAATACATAATATAAGGAGCACACATATTTTAGGAGGAGGCCGTTATAATTTTAAAGAGGTGTTTTATTTTTTACACACCTGTACAAAGCGAGGTTCTCACGAGGAATATATGATAAACTAAACTGGAAGAAGATTGGACCATGTAAATTCTTTATGAAAATTATAGAGAATGCATATTAGTTTAAGTATACATAAGGGATAGACATATCACATATGTTTAATGCAGTAGATCCATATTTTGAGGGGAAAACAAGAAAGTGCATAAGTAGATTGGAGACACCAACTAATAGAATAGAGCCATGAAAAAAATGAATGCATTCTAGATGACCATGTAGTGAAGACAACACACTGAAAAGATCATAAGAAATATATGTTGAAATATAAAGGTAGAGGATTCAAAGATTGCTAGACTTGGTTAATCCATTAAAGACCTTCAGAAAATTTCGTGAGCAAGGGCTCAAGTTTATTCTTACCCAAGGTGTTTGATGTAGGATCATCTAGAACTATGATAAATATTTTTTAACCCAAAAATATATAGGGTTAGTGAATAAAGACTTACACAATTTCACGCCACTCCTAAGCAAGCCACACAAAGAACCAATGTCTTATTAATTTTTGTAAAAAAAAATTGGAATCCTATTTAATCCATGCAAAATGTTAATTCATGTAGCATTTTTCATGCCATGAAATATTTCCCACGTCATGAAACATTTTCCTTGGTCATGTAACATTTTTCTTATGTGCATAAAATTTTGAATCTGTGCAACACTAACACACAATGTTTCAAGCTATTGAAAACTAGGTGTAGACACCAATTTTCGGTGTAATGCCCCTCCATCATCTTGCATTCATTCAACCTTTCCTCTCACTTTTATTTTTCCTAAATTTGAGTAAATTCCATCTATTTACTCACCTTTATTTAATTAATGATCAAATGGACTCCATGTGGACCCATTTGATGATTAAAATTTTGGCATTATCTCCCATATCAAATTATTCAATTCATGGGTAATAATATACCCATCCGACACACTTTTCTTAATTTCAAAAGATGGAATATATTATCTCACCTACTATGTCAATCATGCTCCCCACTCCATCTAATAAATCAAACTGTGGGCCCCACATGATCACACCATGTCTCTTAACCCTGGTTAATTTATCAAACCCCGGTTTCTCGTTAACCCTAATCTAACCACACCTCCAAGTTATAAATATGGGTTTTCCCCCCTCTTTCAAAAAAAAACTGAAGACCATTCTGCAATTTTGAGGTCAAGGCTAACATTTTCCATTGTTTGAAGTTAGAAGGTGAGAAGTGTGGGAGAAATATTTTATGTTGTTCGTTATCTTTCCATCCTGATGCCTAGTTCATCTCCATATCAGAGCACAAGCTAAGTCCCCTCATCATTTAGTTACTTGTCATTTTGTATTCATTGTTTCTACATGCCATCTATTGTTTATCATCTATTGCTATCTTTCTCGACATGGGGGTTGACATCCTCCAATGGATTTTATAGCCTCTTGGAACTGGTATTTTCCAGAAAACCCCCACATATTGTTATCTAATCACATTTGTTTCTGTTTTATAGATCTATCTTCTTTGTATCACACATATATCTTCTTTGTGCTCGTAGATCCACATCTGCAGCTGAGGTCATAAGCCCTCCATCATTTGAAATTTCTGGTGGCTTCCAGTATCGGATTCACCTGCGTGAGAACGAGGTTTCCTGATCAACATTTTGGCATGCCCGGTGGGACAGGATCCTAGATCTGGTCATTTTGTTTGTTATTTTACTCGTCTTGTCTAAATTTCTTGTTTACAAAATCTTAGTATTCATCGATCTCAGTTTAGTACGGTCACTTGTTGAAGTCACCTTGGAGGTACGTGCTCTTCTTGTTTTCTGTTGAGTTCTACCCGCATGGGAGATAAATTCAGAAATTGACCTTATGGCTTCACTTTTATTTTCAAACTTGGTCTTGCGATAAATATATATCTTGTTTTTATTACTTGCTTTATTTATTTTTATAAATGTCTTAAGTATCATGATTAATCGTCACCAAGAGATTAGTATTTGGAGAATAAAAATTTATATATTAATCAATATTTATTAATTATGTTGTCAGTTACACTTTGTCATTCGTATTCATCTATCTGGTTTATGATACTTTCGTTGATTTTCTTTGAATAATCGTTACTATACAATCTCATTTGTATTATTTTATATAATAATACTAACCTTCATTATACAACAAATTAAAGAAAATAAAATGTAATTATTATTAAATTCAATTAAAGTAAATTACAAAAAAATCTATATAATAATAATAACTAAATATTTTCTTCCTAACAATCCTATTCCACTTCCCATCTATCTACCCACTCCACTCGACCACCTCCCTTCTAACCTCGACCAACGCCCAACTCTCAAGCTCCCATCTCTCTTTGATCTCCCACCCAACTCTGTTCTCTTCCTGAACTCCCATCTCCGTCGAGCTCTCTTCTCCTCACACGGCCAACTCGACCACCTTCCTAGACCCAACTCTACACTATCCTAACCCATCTCCCCATTCTCCCATTCCTACCCAACTCTCCCACCAAGTCCTCCACACCCAACTCATCCACCCATCCTCACCAACTCACTTCCCTTCCTACTGACCCAACTTCACCTCCCAACCCTACTTGACCATCTCAGCCATCCCACCTCGCTCCATCCTCAATCCTGAGCTTCCATCAACCTCCCAAGTTCCCACCTTCCTCCCAAGTCCACAACTCACACAGCTCCCCACTCAGCTCCACACACCTCCACTCGACTCTTCATCTGAACTCACTACTCTCCCTCACGTCCTCGCACCCGAGACCCCATCACCCTACGCTCCTCGAGCTCTTACCTCACCTCATTCCATGTCTCATCCCTCAACATTAGCATTCTCTTCGACCCAACTACATTTCTTCCACTTTGTGCACCCCTACTTGACCACATTGTCTCCTCCATCTACCTTTTCTTGGGATTCTTGGTATGAATTCTTTTCATCATATTTTTCTTCTTCTTCACATTGACATCCCTTTTCATATTGTTTTAAATTACCTTTTCATTGTTCTTCACGATTATGTCTTTCATAAAGATCTTGTTGAAATAATGTATGACCCTTACTGTCAATGGTTATTGCCAACAAAATTTCTCTTATACTACCTTCAATATAAGACGACGTTGCAAAAGAAATGGTGCCAAATAATGGTTTATGTAAATGGTACATTGCCAAAGTATACAAATATTATTTGTAGAGTTATGAATCCAGATCATGAACATGACACAACAGAATAGGAGATAATAATACCTATATTGCATACATAGCATTAACATCCTAGGATCTTCAGGTAGCAATCAGAGCCTAGAATGTGTGTAGTGGTCGAAGCTTTTTACGAGCTCATTTTGAATGATGAAGTAAATTAGGGGAATGCCCTCAAATTTAAAACACATGGTTGAGATTTATTCATCGTTCAATTCAGATCAAAACTATAACAGAGACATATATCTTGTCTATTTTGTCCATGGGATGAACTCCATAATATTTCTGCATATAGCCTATATATTATGGATGAATACGTGATATCAAACCATATTATTTATGATCAGGTTGGTCTCTAGTTTTTATTCATGCATGTTACATTTCCGATCTACATCAGACCCAGCCAAATCCCTACTTGGATTCAGATTCATCGTTGTTCCTTCAAACTGGTCCACTCGATCCACGCTAATTCCTTATCTAGCTTTCATCTAGTCTGAGTTGTCTCTTTCCTATAATTCTATCAAAATTACATTGGACTATTGCTCATTGGCATTGTTTGTGCTATATTTGTGGGCATCGTATCACATTTCCAAGTGTTTTACATAATAAGAGTCACATTGTGTACATGCATGAACTTTAATTTGATATTTTACACCTCCTCCTTGGTCATCCTCACCAACCCTACCCCACCTATTTTTGTCTTGTCCTCTCAAATTCCAACCTAAAATTCTACTCTCCCCACCCACTTTTTGTCTTGTCTTCTCAAAGTCCATATTTATGTCCTAAAATCCTGTTCTCTCCACCCACTTTTTTGTATTAGAGTAGGTATTTACCTTAGCTCATGTTCACCTAGGTACTTTATTTACCTTTATTGTATTTATCCTCACCCACTTATGTGTGTGGATATTTCTTTTTATTTATTTAGATATTAGGGGATTATTTAGTTGTTATATAGTTCTTTCCTTGATTATGGTACTAGTTCTTTCCTTGATTTATGGTATTGACTAGATCCTTGATGTCTAGTTCTCTCCTAAATCTATGGTCTTGACTAGTTCTTTGATGACTAGTTCTTTCCTTGATTTATGGCTTGATCTACGACCTTGACCGGTTCTTAGATTGTTATTCCTTGCCTATATAAGCAAGGCCCATTCTCATTGTATTTCATTGAGTTCCATAATAATATATGATATTGCTACTCATTTGTTTGCAAAGGTTTTATGTAAAGTTATTCTGGTGAATTACTTTCATCTTATTGATCATGGTGTTTGATTAGCATCTGTGTTCTTGGCTTGGTACGATCTGGTTATCGTTCCTTTTATGGTATCAGAGCAGGAGATTGTTGTTGACATTTACGTCTATAAGTTTCGCTTTGTAAAATTATTTTTTCTATATACATGAATTAGGAATTTTCTAAATTTATTTGATGCATGTCTTTTTATGGGAAAAAAAGTATTCAATAGATGAAGGTGGAAAAACCCTAAGATCGACTAGTAAAGTAAGGACGATTTCTTGGAAATCATCATTTTTTTGGTACAAAATTTTCTTGAATGAGGAAGGCATTAGGGAACGTTCGCCTCGAGATTCGCGTCAATAGGAAAAAATGATAATGTCCCATAATTTTTAATTTGAAATGTTTTCGATTTGTTCATAAAAACTTCATAGGAATTTTTAAATTGCTGCATAATTCATCGAGTTGCGTTAGAAGTTAATTAGATTAAAGGAAATGATCCCTTTTGAGTACCATTGACGACATAGATTACTCGATATTTTTATTTCAGGACATATGTGTATCAATGTACTGTCATTAGGAAATTTCAAACTATTTAGTGCCAAAAATAGTAAGTTTTTTTACCATAAAGGGGTTATTTGAAACATGTGACTGTTTTTTCATATAAAACTCCGCACAAACCCATGATAAAATCCTTAGCCCTTAGTCATATGGTATGGTGTATGAGGGCTTAAGCTTGTGATTCCTAAGTAGGTGCTTAACTCCAACCCCCTTTCATTTTATTTGTGTGGTGAAAGCAAAACCATTTTATGCTGTTTTAGTGGCAACTAAAATAAATAGTAGAGCATAAATTGAAAAGCTTGTAACTTTTGATCGGTAACTCGGTTTTGTAATTTTGCCATTTTTTTTCCAAAAAGCACTTCTTTTTTTTGTGCTCTTTCCATTGGAAATATTTTTTTTGAGAATTACAATATAATTATAAAGTTCCATATTGTAACACGTACTCATTATAAAGTGCCAAAATTTGGGATAATATCTTGGTGCATTGCTTGGGGGTCTTGTTGCATTGCTTGGTTCTTACATTTATTTTGGTGATTTTTTAAAAGATGGCATCTACTTCTGCATTAGATCATGTTGAGCCATTAACAACACATAATTACCACACATGGAAACCAAGAATGGAAAAAACATAATTAAGTGGAAAGGATTATGGGCTTTAACTTCTTCAGAACAACCAGTATTCACTATAGAATATGAGAAATTTCAGTACCAGTGCAAATTTGATGAGTGTATGGGTTTGATAGGAACTTATGTAAGTGACAGTATTTTGTTTCATTTGGAAAAATGTGACTCTCCTTTCAAAATATGGGAGAAATTGGAGGATTTATTTGGTAAGGTGGATCATATGAGAGCCATGCAACTTGAAATTGAGATCACCTCTCTTAATCCTAAAGATTTTCTAACAATTATAGACTATCTTACCAAGTTCAAGCATTTGTTGACATAGTTGAAGGGGAGTGGAAGAGATAAGAAAGATGAAGAGTGTGTTTACTTGATTCTATCCAAGTTGAGAGGACCATTTCAAATATTTTCTTCTACCTTTTTCTCTAGTATGGATGTTGTTAGCATAATTTAGCATAGGCATATTTATTGCATTTTATTGCATTATCTTTTATTTAATAATGTGAAACATGTGCACTCTAGTCTAGTGACTTGCATTCAATATTGTGAATGTTGGATAACATTCAATATTGGTATTAGTAGTAATTACATGTGCATGTGAGATGGGTCTTATCATCTCGTAGTTGGTGCCTGATAGGGTGTCATGTCTATCCATATGAGGTTGTCTAATATCTATAAATATTACAGCTCTTGCATTGTTATGTAATCTGATTTCATGATCAATAATATTTGTGAGGCTTCCAAGTCCCTCTTTGGTCATTGCAATCTATTCTATTATATCATTTGGTATCTAAGCTATACCATTATTATCATTTGGTATCAGAGAAAGTTCTATCCAAGCAAGGTTGAAGAGGAGCACTATTGGAGAGGATCCATTGGAGAAGAAGATCTGCATCAAAGGAGAGCCATTGAAGCATCCCGCAGCCTCCATTCCTTCCAAGCATCCCTTAACTAAAATTTGACCTATCCACTTATTTGGAAGGTAAATTTTTTTGATTAGTCATTGGCATAGCCAATTGATCCAACATATTGGCGGAATATTTTAGATTTGGAGATCTTTAAAAAAAAACTTGGAGAAAGATTTTGAAAAAAAAGCAGATCTTGAAAAAAAGAAAAGATTTGTGAAAAAAAAGAGATCTTAAAAAAAAATGAGAGAGATATTGAAAAAAAATTGCAGATCTAAAAAATAAATAAAAATAAAAATTCAGATTTGAAAGTGGAGGTGTGAAGAATTTGGGAGCAAAGGTTGAAGCAGTCCCGTCAACAAAATTCTAGCAGATAGCTCTTAGAAAAAAGAACATAACTTTTTCATACAATGTCAGATTGATGTGCCATTTTTTTTCTGGAAAGATAAGAAGGAGGCGCACAACTTTGCAGTTTACATCATCTTCAGATTCGGCCTCTACATGTGACGAAAAGTCTGTACAAGTTCGGATCATTTTTTTTGAAAAAAAAATCAGATCTAGCTGGTAAATTTGTAAGATCTCAAAAACTGCTAAGATTCCGATTCTTCTGAAATTTTGTGGTTTCAAGAAAAATATTGTATGATGCTGCTGTAAAATTTTTAAAAAACTCAGATCACGGTTTGTGAGAAAAGGTGAAAACAATATTCAGATTGTTTGTTTGGATCTTGGGAACAAACAGGTCAGTGGTTCAATTCCCACTCTCTCCATATTTTTTATTAAATTATTTTTTTTGGAAAATTTGGAGAAATTACTAAATTTTGGGAGATTTCCAAATTTAGAGAGCTCACCAAACACATTTAGAGCCACCAGGCTAAATTTAGCGGAAAAACACCTATTGGGGGTAAAAAAATTTTTGGCCTAAATTGTGTATTTTGTGATTCTAGACCCTTTTTTCTAAAAGGGGGACACAAAAACTTCATTTTGATGTACTTTTAGAGCATGTTGTACTAATCTTGGTGCATAAAGTGAAAAAAAAAAAAAAAAAATGCAAACTTTTTATTTTATGTTTGGTTCTATCACACGAGATCTTTAATCTCATAGCAGCGTTCGGTATATACGGTGCCTCTGGGAAGTGCTTACGGGTGATGCCGTCGTGACTGGTTTACTACTGCACTTAACACCTAACACAACTACCTAAATGTCATCTAGGCATTGACCCTATAAAATGTTTGATAGGGAGTAATAAGGACACAATACACACACATTTGAGCCCTCCCATCCATTTGTGTTTGCACAAACCCCTCTCCGTACTGTGTAAGTACCACGTACTAAATTATTTCACGTGCATTAACACCTCTTTCCGTACTGATGGGTATATTGAAAGGGTGATCTTCTTTCACGTACCGACGGGTATATCAGAAGGGAGCATATATAGAAAGGTTTGGTATATCGGCCTGTTGGTATATTGAGAGGGAGACCATAAACCTGGAGTGATAAGAGCCTTACCCTTTGTCAGAAATTCAGAGTTTCAGAAATTTAGATTGCAGAAATGGGTGCACAAGCACCAAAGTTCTTCTTGCTAGATTCACAACTACTTAGAGGAGACAACTATGTTGCATGGAAACCGAAGATCAAGATGTTACTTGAGTTTGAAGACCTATGGACAGTTGTAGATGGAAAAACAACAAGATCACTTGATGATGGAAGACAACAAGTTCAATTTGACAGGGCCAATCAAAAGGCCAAGTTGATCATCTTGTTTAGTGTAACAGATGATGTGCAACCCCACATTAGAGATGCCACATCGGCCAAGGATGCATGGGATAAGTTGAGCACAGTCTATGAGGCAAAGAACAAGAATGCCATCCTCAACCTACTATCACAACTGCATACTCTCAAGTTCAAGCACAATGAGAAGGTTGAAGTTTTTTTGAGATGAGTTGTTACTTTGAGGGCATCTCTATTGGCATTGGGAAAAGAGATAAGTGATGAATACCTCATACCAATTGTGTTGCGAGCACTTCCTCTTTCCTACAGAATCTTTGTGACAACTATCAATATGAGTGAACACATAGTCACCTTTGAGAAGTTGGTCAATCTACTCCAACAAGAAGAGGCAATGAACAACAAAGATCATGAAGATGAGCAAGCACTATCTTCTAATCATAAAGGAAAGGGGAAATTTCAGTCCAATCACAAGAAGTCCCAACAAAATCAAAGTCAACAAAGGTACCTGTTGGTTTGAAAATCTGTCGGGTGGGCAGATCTATGGACAGACGAGCCAATAGTGTGCAGGGCATAGCCCCTCTTTGAGTCAGCAAAGCGAAACTGGTTTATTGCTATTCTACCAGCAGGAATCTTGCGCAAGTCTCACAATATTCTGCCTTCAGGGGTTGGGATCTCATCCCAGTAGAGGTATTTCCAACTGTAAAAGAAGGGAAAGGATAAGGTGGGGAGATGGGAAAGATCTGAAGGGAGAAAAGAAATGAATTCCAAAGCAGAAAGGTCAGAAGGTCTATGATTTGGGTTGGTAGTGAACAGAGCCGAACCTACTTGCATAGACGAATAAAGAAATACTGATGAGTAAATGACAAAAAAGTAGAAGTAGATTCAACAGAACAATCACACAGATCTAACATAAGAAAGGTCTGATGTAAAACACAGGTATTCAGCATAAAACTTCTAAATATTGTATTAATATTTGTTTCTGTTACAAAAAGTTCAAAGTCTTTTCTTCTTACTTCTATTTTTCATCAGGTCCACCCTATGAATACAACAAGTATTCAGGTATATATAGAAGGAGAAGAAAAGAAGGAAAAAAGAAACCTTGGGAAACTTAATCTACTTGAATATCTTACAAGAATAGTTTCATCAACCTTTGACTTTTGAAACTTGGTGGAGTGAGCAAGCCCATGGTGACATTCTCAGGATGATGTCATCCATTTGATGCATTGCATCCAGGGCTTCCTCCTTGATTTTGTCAAAGAGATCTTTTCCTAGGACAAGAGATCCAACTGATCGTCGTAATCCAGAGCTAGAAAGGGGTATTTTGCTTGAGGGCTACTACTCAGGAGACGTGATGTGGAACTGATAGCACTGATATTCCATAAGGTCTTTGCTGATCATGGGCTAAAGTTCATCCTGGAGAAGGATCCTTGTGACGATCGCTGATGTCTCGCAAGTCTCTTTGTTCATTTGTGATATTTTGATAGCAATTGGTGAATACTTGGCGATTACTCCCTCACTTACCCTTGAGGATTTGGCTTCTCATCAAAGGAAACTTCTGCCATACCCTGCTCGCTGATTTTGATCTATTCATTTCATCTTATCCTGGCTCAGAGGCTCAGGAGTTTCAGCGGTGAGTTAAGCCTGGAGGTGCACTGCTCCATTTTTGCATCCAAGGCTTGGAGAAGATGTTTATTTTTCTCCTTTAATAGCCTCTTTTCTTCCTTTGCTTCCTGGAGCTTCTTGCAAAGGGCGTCAACTGCAGATAGGGCCTCTGGGGTGATGAAGGCTTTCTGAAGATGTCCCCATTGTGACTTGGGTCACTGTATAATCTGTCGAAGACAGATCCTTTTTATCCTTTAAAGGATTGGGATACACTATCTCCATTACTCTCTCTCCTGACGCACTCTGAGAGAAGCGGGTTATAGGTTTTTGCTTCTTGGCCCCCTTTGATGGGATGATAGGAGAAGTCCATCGGTGCGATGGGAACTTTCCTCTTTTGTTGGCTCAGGTGCTGAGAGATCCATGCTGGACTTATGGGAGAGGGACCAGAAGTAGAAAAGGGAGCAGCTGCAGTAGTAGAGGGAAAGTGCGTTGAGACACTTGGAGGTGGCATTGAGAGGGAGGCCGAGAAAGTGCTCATGGGAGGAAGAGATACTGCAGGGGAGGTAGACATGGGAATCTGAAGGTTCATCCTTTTTATCCTTTAAAGGATTGGGATACGCTATCTCCATTACTCTCTCTCCTGACGCACTCTGAGAGAAGCGGGTTATAGGTTTTTTCTTCTTGGCCCCCTTTGATGGGATGATGGAGAAGTCCATCTGTGCGATGGAAGAACTTTCCTCTTTTTGATATATTGTTGGCTCAGGTGCTGAGAGATCCATGCTGGACTTACTTGGGAGAGGGACCGGAAGTAGAAAAAGGAGCAGCTGCAGTAGTAGAAGGAAAGTGTGTTGAGACACTTGGAGGCGGCATTGATAAGGGAGGCCGAGGAAGTGCTCACGGGAGTAGAGATACTTCAGAATGGAAGGGAGCTGAGAGATGAGGGAGGAAATGGTGGGGGACAACTCCGCGAGAGAAGAGAAGATGGATGACGAGGAAGGGGGAACAGTAGAAGATGGGGGAGAGGATACGACCAAAGGAATGGTCACTTGGGTCACGCGAGGAGGGGAAGGAGGAGAGGGAGAAGGGATAGAAGGGACCTCAACAGTTGTAGTAGTGGCAACATCCTGAGTGGATGTGCCCAACGGAACATCTTCGGCCGCTTCTTTCTCTGGGGAAGCCAGAGTTACAACTTGTTCTTGTGCGGCGGAAGGGGGACTCTCAGGAGCCTCTTCTTGGGCAGAGCTTGACTCGCCCTCTTTGTCTTTACCTCTGCCCTTTGGCAGATGTTTTGGCCTGGAAGGTGCGTTTCCCAATGGAGATGTGGTGAAATCAACCCCGAGGTAGATGAGGCCATTCATCCTGCACCAGTGCTCTGTTCTCCGCAGAGTTTCTTTAACCCTTTCTTCAATGGTTTGGGGCGCTTTAGTTCTATCAATTACAGCAAACGGCCAGTTGTCCCCATCCGTGTCAAGATATACCTGATCAACTTCTTGATCAGTAGTTTGATAACCCTTTGGGACAATGGCCACGCCATACTGAATGATTTCAGCCAAAGCCAAGTGGGAGTGATCTTTTCTTCTGAGCTCGACCTCATGATACAGGTCGATATAAATATCCTCGATCTGTGGAATGTGGATTGGATCGAGTTTGGCCCTGGGAAGGCAATTCCTTGGGTCGAAAGTGGGCCTTTCGGGAAGTTGTGCTTTAGATTGAGCAGTTCTAGCTCTGCAAACATCTCCCGAGCCTTATGGTGGGAAAGACAAGTGTACTTGCCCACTGTGAGGGGGAAAAGAGTTCCACCCTTCTTTCTCTTCAAACACTTTTCGTGGTAGGTTATGAGCTGTCTGGATAGCTCCAACAGGATCAGCTTGGGGCCGGCATATCTTGGCAATTTGGTGGGTTCCCCCAAGAAGTTGGCTGCCCTTAGATAGGTGAAGGTGGGAAATTACGTGAATAAGGCCCCCCACTTCTCCGTTGCTGCAACAATGCTCTTGGTCGTACGACCGTGAGTCATGTTTGGCCTCAAAAGGTAGACGATGCCGTAGAAGAAAGCGTCGTTGATCTTTGTAAACTGTGAAATACTGTTTTCCAGCTTTAGCTCTGGGTAGTATTCATATATTTTCACTTGGGGCCAAACCCCGCATCGCATCAATGCTGGATAATCCCTCTCCGAGGCTGCAGCATAAACTACGTAGGAGTTCATGTAGAACCTCCCCGTTGTGGTGAGTTGTTGGAGCTGCTCGGATATAGTGCTGCTTATGATCTCTGCCCACTCGAAGCGTTGATCTGGCACATTCTTGTTCATTGTCTCCAGGTACCTGAGCATCCATTTATGAAAGTAGTGGGCATCAGGAAGCCCAAATACTCTGCTTAGGAACGTGATGGTATCACTTAGTTCCTCGGAGAAATCACTGCGATGAATGACCTGTGGCCATCTGGTTACCACCTTCTTGTTTTTCAGGTATACCTCATTCATCAATTGCATACACTGGTCTTCATTGTCCTCCCAAGCCTTGGTGCAGTCTTCTTGGCTTACGGCCACAAAGTGCCGGTGGTGAGGAATGCCAAGCATAATTTTGAAGTGCCGGGTAGTGAGGTTGATCACGACCTTGCCCTTCTCATTTTGGACACACCTCGTGTCTTTGTTGTAGCAGTGGGCCACTACCATCATGAATTCGTTGTTTACTACACTGACTAGGATCCCCCCAGCAAAATGCAGGCCACTGCCTACCAGTTTGTCCATCCAGGGACTTCCTGTGACCCTCCTGGTTCTGGCCCAGAAATCTTCCATATCAATGTGACCGAGCTCAGAGTCTCTTATGTCCAGGTCACATTCTGCCTGGGATTCGGGCATCCTGACCCTCTGATATTTATACTTCATCTCTTCCTCTGTAAGCTTGGCTTTACCCTTAGACTTGGTTGGTCTCTTGCTTGATGTAGACATATGTAGTTCTGAACTCAGTTGCTGATCTACAAGAAGAAGAAGTGAAACCCAACGCAGAAGAGTCATGTTAGCTGTTTGATCTCCCATTAAAGCATTGACAGAAGGAAGAGTTAGCAATTTTAAGGCATCAGGGTGCAGGGCGCATGAACACTGCAGGCTGCAGGGTTAAATAGTATGGCACACAGAAAAAGGGTGTTACAAGGGACAAATCAGCGCCAAAGGGTGCAAGGCGCATGGATACTGCACATGACATTTTTGTTGTTGCAAGCAGAAGTGCGCCTGCGCCATTTATATGCGTTTTATACCGGGCACAGATAATTTTCATGTTGCACGGGTACAGGATGCGCCAAAGGGCGCAGGGTTAGTGTGTGTAACATCATCTTTTCTAGCACAACAGGGGAACTTGGCACGGCGCATGAAAGGTTTACATGACAATGTGTTACTGTAACAGGGGATGCGCCTGCACCTTTTAACATAGTTTTATACTTGGCGCAAGTAAGGTTGGTGTTGCATGGGTGCAGGGTGCGCCAATGGCGCAGGTTTTTGCAATGTTACATAGGAGTTCGGTGCGCCAAGAGGGCACAGGGCTTTTGGGTGTTGCAAGCAAGGAAAGTGCACTTTGAGGGCGCAACTATTTTTTATGCAGCAAGCATGGCGAATGCGCCAAGAGGAAAAGTGCAGTCTACCAACTTTTAAGTCTTGTTTCTTTCTCTGGAGGGGTTTACATGTGTTCTAAGCCTCTTCTGCAGGGTTTTTTGGATGGTGAAGAGGGCATACTAAGGAGATCCAAGTGATTTTTTCTGAGGCAAAGTCCTCCTTACCAGCAGATCTGGAAAGAGGAGGAAGAGCATGGGAGAAGGACAACAAGAACAACAAAAGAAGGGTTTCACAAATCCATGCCTCCTACTACACAAACAAACAACCAACAGAAAAAACATAAGAGGAAAAGGACCACCTACCCAGATATATATAACGTGAGAGACGAAGCGGGGTCCACGAACGTGATACGAGGACGACAGGCGTGCTGACAGGTGCAGAGGAATAAAATCTATCACGTGTGTTTTTAATTGTGAAAGTGACAGGGCGGATGCACCTATATATAGGAAAAGGTGCAATAAATGTGCCAACCACTTTTTGAAGAGGCGCATCAAAACACCTGTCGACACTTCAAACCTTGCACCCTTTGGCGCACCAAAACGCGTGTTAACACGTGATTATGTGTGCCTTTGGCGCAGCAAAAATACTGTCAACATGGAAATACGTGTGCCTTTGGCGCACCAAAATGTGGCGCAACAAAAATGTTGTTGACACGAAGGCGCATGCGCCTTGGTGCATGCAAGAAAGGTGCATCACGGGGAGGCGCACCAAAATGTGTGTCGACACTTCGAAGGGTGCGCCAAAGGAAATGAAGGGGCTGCAAAGATACTCTGTGTTGCACAGAGAAAAGGTGCGCCCAACCAAAAAAGACCAAAAAAGGCTAAGTTCGGAAAACTAGATTTCCCGGGAAAGGACTTTGCAACGTTTCGAACGCAAGGGGTCACTGACGAGGGACCAGAACAAAATTTCCATTGGGTTACCCATGAAATTTCCCTTGTCAATTTTACGGGATAACAGCTGGCTCTTTCTGGGGACTATCTCTGAGCGGAACTCAGGGGTAGAGAATCCCAGATCTACATGTGCCTATCCATTGGGTTACAGAGTCAAAAACAAGGGCGACCGAAAAGGGGAAACACACAACCAACAAAAGCAAACACATGACAAAAACAAACACACAACTGAAGCAAACTGTACAAAGAAGAGAGCAAGCTCTACTTCCTGAAGATTTTCAGATGCTGCCCGCTATAGGGAAGCGGGAGCTCAGTTCCGTCTAGATACGAGAGATAGAAGCTATTCTCTCCATTGAGCTACTTGATCTTGAAAGGTCCTCTCCATAGGGAATCAAATTTTCCGTGCATGCCCTTCGGCTCTCTTCGTTTGTCCCACAAAAGGACGAGGTCTCCCACCTGGTACTCTCTTTGCTTAGCTTTTTTATCGAACAATCTCTTGACCTGATTCTGATGTTCAGTGATCCTGTCGACCACTCTTACTCTCTTTTCTTCGAGCTCTGCTAGATACATGATCCTCTTTTCAAGGGAATTTTGGAAAGTCTCATCTTCGATTGCTCGTGCCAAGCGCAGAGCAGGGAGTTCCGTAGAAATGGGAAGTTCGGCGTCGGTTCCATATAACACTTGAAAAGGTGACATGCCGAGAGACCTCTTGGGAGTAATGCGGTCCACCCACAAAGCATCGTATAATGACTTGTGCCACATTCGTTGATTCTCATCCACTAGCTTTCGTATGATGGTTACTAAGTTTTTATTACTGGATTCTGCCTGACCATTTCCCTGAGGGTAATAATCTGAGGCGTGAGCCAAAGTTATTCCGTATTCATAGCAAAAACCAACAACTTCTCGTGAGGAGAAGTTGGAAGCATTATCAGCAACAATCTTGTTTGGAACGCCAAACCTGACAATGATATTTTCTTTGATGAAACTGCAAACAACCTCGGAAGTGGCATGTTTGACAGGTATGGCTTCCACCCATTTCATGAAGTAATCTGTTGCTGTCAGGACATAACTATGTCCAGCACTCGATTGGGGATTGAGTGCACCGATAAAATCGATTCCCCACTGTCTGAATGGTTCGTCAATGATGACCGGCCTGAGGGGAAAAGCAGCCATTTTGGGCTTGCCAACAAATTGCTGGCAAGGCTCACACTTTGCTACCCAGGTGGCTGTATCTTGGAAAAGTGTTGGCCAATAGTACCTGGCCCGGATGATCTTGTGTGCCGTCACGGAAGAGGAGAAATGGCCACCACAGGCCGAATCATGAAAACTCTCAAGTAACTTCACCTGTTGTGGCTTGTCAACACATCGCAAGAAGATGCCATCTATTCCGCGTTTGTATAGACCGTCATCCCAGATGATATATCTGGCTGCTCTGAGCTTTATAGCACGCTTCTCCTTTGTAGTTAGATGAGCTGGGCATTCACCATAGGTGAGAAAGAAAGCAATATCAGAATACCACTCGTCACTGGTTGCGACAAATAGAACCATAGGTAGTGAATCGGCTTTCTCCAGCTGGCTTTGTGCTCCATTGGCGCAATCATCTTTTCCCTCAGAAACTTCTGAATCTTGGTTTTCAGCCATAAGTTGACATAGGCCCTTGCCTCTTACCAACTTGGTTGGTTTTATATCCAGATCATACTCTTGGACTTTTGCAATCCAATTTCCTCGCAAACTCCCTAACTCCTGTTGAGTTAAGATGGACTTTACTGCCGTGTCAGGAACTAGAACCACCGTATGAGAGTTTAGAATGTAATACCTGAAGTTCTTAACTGCTTTGACAACGGCGAAGGCATGTTTTTCCAACTGGGTCATTTTTAATTCGTGAGGCTTGAGAGGAGAGCTCATAAACGCAATCGGGGATTCAACATCTTGAGAATTCCTTTGCATTAGGATGGCCGACACAGTGTGCTCAGATGCATAGCTATACATAATAAAATCCTTGGAGAAATCGGGACATACCAGGACTGGCGCGTGAGCGACGGAGGCTTTTATCTCCTCGAATGACTTCTTCCCTTCTTCGCTCCATCGGAAAGTTGGTGACCCTTTCATCATGTCTAATATGTGGCGAGTCTTTTCAGCAAAGTCGGGAACAAAGCGCCTGAGAAAATTCACTTTTCCGAAGAAGGAGTGAACGCCGGTCTTGCTTGTAGGTAAAGTAAGGCTCTGAATAGCCTTAACTCTTTCGGTATCTATCTTCGTCCCTTCTTTGCTAACAACATGTCCCAGCAAATTTCCCTCTGTGACTCCGAAAACAGACTTTTTCAGATTCAGGGAGATCCCGTGCTCTCGGCATCTAATCAATACTTGCTCCAAATGATCACAATGATCATTTCACTATTTGGAGAACACAGTTAAGTCATCCAAGTAGACTACGATGACCTTCCCCATCATACCTTTGAACGCAAAGTCCATGGCCCGCTGAAAAGTGGCACCAGCATTGGTCAGGCCAAAAGGCATCCTGCTATAAGCAAACGTACCCCAAGGGGTAGTGAATGTTGTTTTGAATTGGTCTTCGGGTGAGACTTCTATCTGATTGTAGCCTGAAAAACCATCAAGCATGGACAACATTTCTGATCCAGTTACTGCTTGCAGAACCTGATCCATTATGGGAAGCGGGTAGTTGTCCTTCAAGGATGCCTGATTCAAGTTACGGAAATCCACGCATATGCGTATCTCGCCATTCTTCTTGCGCACTGGCACAATGTTCGTGACCCAGGTACTGTGATGGATAGGAAAAATGATCCGTGCGTCCAGCATTTTCTGAATTTCAGCCTGGATAGTACCTGAGATCTTAGGATTATAGTGTCTCTGCTTTTGGCGAAAGGGTTTGACATCCTCTTTCAACGGGATGTCATGTTGGACATCCTTTGGCTTAAAAGACTTTAGATCGGCATAGGACCATGCCAATACATCCATGTATTTCTTTAACAATTTGACAAACTTCCGCTTCTCTTCAGGTGTGCAACATTTTCCGATGTTTACAAACTATGGATGTTCTACATGAACCTAAATTGACCGGTTCGGTTTCTGGGGAGGAGACAGGATCATCTTGCCTTTTCTTTTTTACAAAACGATCGTGCCTGTCGAATAACTGCTCTAGGGAAACCAGGTCTTTTGGGATTTTATTTCCTTTGAGCTGACATATGCCGTCGCTTCCTTTTGATTCTTCATTTTGATCGGTAACTGATTCACGGCATGTAGAAGTGGATCCTTCAAAATGAAGTTCACTAAAATTTTCCACCTTTTCGAGAAAGGAAATGAGTTGATTGTCATCGTTGAATACTTGCCAGTGCTGAGAATTGTCCGGCACGCTTGGGCGGAAAACCACCTCAATGGTATATTTGTCTATTTTCAAACCTGGGTGAGGGAGCATGAGGGATGCTGAAATGGCCAATGAATCGGCCATGTCATTCTGAGCTCTTGGGATGGCTTTTATTGAAAAAGCATCAAACTCCTTGATGCTGTCCCATACCGCATTGCGGTAATGCCTGAGCCTTTCATTCTTCACTTGGTATATCCTTTTAACTTGATTTACGACCAGCTCTGCATCACCTTGTACTTTCAGATTCTTGATTCCTCTTTCCTTTGCGGCTTGCATGCCAAGTAGCAAAGATTCATACTCAGCAGTATTATTCGTGTTGAAAAATTGTAACTTGAAAGAGAGAGGAATAATCTCCTCTTCGGGAGATATTAGTACGGCGCCAGCGCCGCACCCACTAGTCGCGCAGCTGCCATCAAACTGCAAAGTCCAGATCTTGTTAAGATCCTCTGCTTGGATGAGGACATCCATTTTGTCAGACTCGGTAGACAAGAAATAGTTTCCCATCCCTGATGATTCGAAGAGAATTTGGGCTTTGGGGTCATCGGAGTTAGTAACCAGGTACTTCTTTTGCGATTCAGGCTCCAATGTTTGCATTACACCTTTGACGGGGATTCTAGCCTTAGACCAGTCCATATGAATCTCCCCACCAACTTCACTGCAAAAACTCCTTCCTAGCAGAATTCCATAGGCTGCTGGAATATCGGCAACAAGGACGGTCATTTTTACCCTTTTTTCTGGGAACGCTGCAAACGCAAATTACGCGTCTTTGATTTGACCGATCAGCGGAACTTGCTTGGTTTCCAAGGAATAACATCGGCCAAAAGGCTTGGTAAGGGTGAGGCCCAGAGCATGGGTGACTTTTTCCGGCATGACATTATCAGAAGCTCCAGAATCAATTATGCAGTTGCTTAGTTTGTGGCCATTGATTAGGAGGGAGAGGTAGAAAGGTTCTATCTTGCCTGATGCGGAAGTCGAGGCAATGTTTATGCGGGATGAAGGAGGGGTGGAAAGGATTCCTTTTGGGGAAACCTGATTAGTTACGACAGCCTGACTTTGGATGTATTCGGTCAACCTTACAAGCTGTTCGGGGTTTGACTGAAGATACTCGGCTTCAGACATTTGGATCTTGGTCTTTTTAGCGTGGTCAATTATGTCAAATGCGGCCAAGGGTTGCATTGATGGAGGAATGAGTCCCTCATTTCACGATGGTAGGGTAGGATTACTGGCCTTGATAGGAACATGAGAGGACTGATTTGGAGGGGAGACAGGGGAAAAAGATTTTTTTGAAAAAGATTTAATAACAGGTTGAGCCGGAAGGGGACTACCTCATTTAGCGATGGTTGGAGGCGTGTTTGACACGGCCTTTTCTTTCTGTATCTTGGTAGCAACCTCTGCTTCCTTTCCTTGTGAGTGGGTGAAAACAACATATGACTGTCTGCTTGCATATCCTTGGGTACCCTCCTCTTCATCAGATTCCCCCTCGTCAAATTCCATATACCCGATAGTAGAGTCGCCAGTCGGTTCACCGACATCTTGATCATCTTCACCTTGAGATGAAGGTTCTTCATAATTTTTGCTCCTCTTCTTCGATTTCAGCTAAAGCGTTGACCAGAGGAGCCTCAAGCGCCAACCGTGGAGCAGTTGCAGGAAAACGCGGCCTATGCGGGACGCTGTTGGAAGTGAAAGTTCTTCGTGGAATATCCCGGTATGGAGGAACTGGGGGAAGCTTGGGCTAACTGCTTCTTTAATGCGAGCAAGTCATTCGCCATCTTTTGAAATGCCGGATCAGATGAAGTGGTGGGAGAAGGATCGAAGCTTTAAGCTTGGATGATTCTCTTTTTAATTCACCAGATATTAGCAAGTTATCTTCGATCCGGATGGCAGCAGCCTGGGCGAGAATCAAAGTAGCTACTTGTTCTTGCAGGAGTAAGAAACTTACTTTTGAGCTCATGGCATTTACGAAGAAACACTTCTGATTTTCCGGTGTTGGAAGCATGGTAGGCGGAACACGGTTAATCAATGAATTGAAACGGGAGATGAAGTCATGCATAGTTTCATTGACCTCCTTCTTTAGGTGAGTGATCCTTGACAACAACGTGAACGCATCTTCGGAAGGCTTATACCTGTCTTCAAATGCAGCCCGTAAGGTGGCCCAACTAGTAATAGATCCAGCCGGCAAATGCTGAAACCATTCTGCTGCTGGTCCTTGCAAAGTTTCCAGAAAAAGGTGAACCGACACATCTTCATGGGTCACATCGAGGATACTGCATGACATGATGAATGCAGATATATGTGAATCGGTGCTTTGGTTTCCGCTCCCATCAAATTTGGGAAAATTCTTTCGGTTTCCATGTGGGAGCGCGTGAACAGGATGTGGCAAAGCCAGAGGGCCCATAGCATTTCCCCATGGTACTGCCATTTGGACGGCCAGAAAAAGAACGCGAGCTGGAAGCACAGTTCCACTGAGCAGCAAGGCACTGCAAAGTGATGTGGATGTTCCTGGTGAGAGATGCTTCCTTCGTGGAGGTGAGACACTCCTGGACAACCGGTCGGCTGAGCTTAGTGATGAGAAGCGTGCCGGTGTAATACTGAAGTTGTGCCTTTGAAGTAGATCGAAAGTAAGATCAACTTCTCCACGAGCTCTCCTGCTACGAGTAAATGGTTCACCCGCCAGTGTACCTTCCAGGTCTGTAATTTTTGGAGCAGATTTAAGAACTCTTTTTTATTGTACTTGCTGATTTTCTGATTTTTCTGACAAAAACCAGCAGCATGTACTTTTCTAAATATTTAAATTTTATCCTTCTCTTGAAAACCGATTGCGGTTTATTGTTTGATTAACAAGGATAAAATGATGGTAAAACTTAGTAAGCTGATTTTCAGATCTAGAGTTGACTTTTCAAAGAGTTTGAAAATTTTGGTAAACTGTCAGAAACTCAGATCTACGGAAAAATACAGACTTTTGTAAAAACTCAGCGAACTAAAGATCTCTATCTATCCTGGATCTATGGACCTCTGAAGAAAATTTTCAGTTTGGAGCATTTTTTGCAAAAATTTTGGATTTCAGACAAAAAGTTAAAATTTGCAAACAGGTAGTGATTTTTGACTTTTTCTTGATTTTCAAACACACCACTACCATAGATCCGTTAGATCTGTTCGATCCCCAGTAGAGTCGCCAAAAACTGTTGGTTCGAAAATCTGTCGGGTGGGCAGATCTATGGACAGACGAGCCAACAGTGTGCAGGGCATAGCCCCTCTTTGAGTCAGCAAAGCGAAACTGGTTTATTGCTATTCTACCAGCAGGAATCTTGTGCAAGTCTCACAATATTCTGCCTTCAGGGGTTGGGATCTCATCCCAGTAGAGGTATTTCCAACTGTAAAAGAAGGGAAAGAAACGAGGTGGGGAGATGGGAAAGATCTGAAGGGAGAAAAGAAATGAATTCCAAAGCAGAAAGGTCAGAAGGTCTATGATTTGGGTTGGTAGTAAACAGAGCCGAACCTACTTGCATAGACGAATAAAGCAATACTGATGAATAAATGACAACAAAGTAGAAGTAGATTCAACAGAACAAACATACAGATCTAACATAAGAAAGGTCTGATGTAAAACACAGGTATTCAGCACAAAGTCTAAATATTGTATTAATATTTGTTTCTGTTACAAAAAGTTCAAAGTCTTTTCTTCTTACTTTTATTTTTCATCTGAAAAGTATCCACACTTGAATACAACAAGTATTCAAGTATTTATAGAAGAAGAGAAGAAAAGAAGGCAAAAACAAAACCAACCACTTAATTACAAAATATCTTACAAAATATCTTAAAGTCATTTGTTGACTTTTGACAACTTGGTGGATGACATCATCCCATGGTGCAACATGGATGATGTCATCATTTGTGTCAACATACTTTAGATGTTTACAAAGAGAAGGTCGAGAAGAATGAGACTATTCATCATCGTCCCGCGGCTGAAAGGGGGTATCCTGCTTCTGCTGCTGCTCAGGAGACGTGATGTGGAACTGGGCACGATATTCCATGAACTTGCTGATCATGGGCTGAAGTTGATCCTGGGAAGGATCCTTGTGACGATCACTGATAGCCTCGCAAGTCTCCCGCTCATCTGTGAGCTTTTCTGGGAGCTTGGAATATTCATTTTCTGCCTCTATCAGGTACCCTATGAAGTCACGACAGGCCAGCAGGTTGTTGATGGATTCGGCGTCGAAAGTGACTTCTGGTCCCAGCCCTTGCGAAACGATCTCCTTGAAGATCCGAATAGTTTCATCAACCTTTCTCAAGGTGAAAGAAGGAGTGAGCAAGCCCGGAGACATTCTCAGGACAATTTGCTCCATTTGATGCATTGCATCCAGGGCTTCCTCCTTGATTTTGTCAATCTTTTCCAGGACAAACTCCAACTGATCGACCCGGTAGTCCAGAGTAGAAAGGATTTTGTTGAGGGCTCTGGGGTGACCGAAGACGCCGAACTTGACCAGATCTTCGACTGAACAGTCGAGCATTTTCTGGAAGGTCTCATGCTGCATCCTGGCATGGTCCAGCTCTTCGGAGATAGGTCCTGCTATCGCCTGGAGCTCTTTGTTCGCCTGACTGATATTCTGATACAATCTGGTGAACTTGGCGATTACTCCCTCACTTTCTTTGAGGATTTGGCTTCTCCAGGCAGAAACTGCCATACCCTGCTCACTGATTTTGGCGTATTCATTTATCTTATCCTGGCTCAGAGGCTCAGGAGTTTCGGCGGCAGTTGTAGGAGGTGCACTGCCCATTTTTTGCAAGGCGTGGAGAAGATGTTTATTTTGCTCCTTTAATAGCCTCTTTTCTTCCTTTGCTTCCTGGAGCTTCTTGCAAAGGGCGTCAACTGCAGATAGGGCCTCTCCCTGAAGGCTTTCTGAAGATGTCCCCATTGTGACTTGGGTCACTGTATAATCTGTCGAAGACAGATCCTTTTTATCCTTTAAAGGATTGGGATACGCTATCTCCATTACTCTCTCTCCTGACGCACTCTGAGAGAAGCGGGTTATAGGTTTTTGCTTCTTGGCCCCCTTTGATGGGATGACGGAGAAGTCCATCGGTGCGATGGGAACTTTCCTTTTTTGTTGGCTCAGGTGCTGAGAGATCCATGCTGGACTTATGGGAGAGGGACCAGAAGTAGAAAAGGGAGCAGCTGCAGTAGTAGAGGGAAAGTGCGTTGAGACACTTGGAGGCGGCATTGAGAGGGAGGCCGAGAAAGTGCTCATGGGAGGAAGAGATACTGCAGGGGAGGTAGACATGGGAATGGAAGGGAGCTGAGAGATGAGGGAAGAAATGGTGGGGGACAGCTCCGCGAGAGAAGAGAAGATGGATGACGAGGAAGGGGGAACAGTAGAAGATGGGGGAGAGGATACGACCAAAGGAATGGTCGCTTGGGTCACGCGAGGAGGGGAAGGAGGAGAGGGAGAAGGGATAGAAGGGACCTCAACAGTTGTAGTAGTGGCAACATCCTGAGTGGATGTGCCCATCGGAACATCTTCGGCCGCTTCTTTCTCTGGAGAAGCCAGAGTTACAACTTGTTCTCGTGCGGCGGAAGGGGGACTCTCAGGAGCCTCTTCTTGGGCAGAGCTTGACTCACCCTCTTTGTCTTTACCTCTGCCCTTTGGTAGATGTTTTGGCCTGGAAGGTGTGTTGCCCAATGGAGATGTGGTGAAATCAACTCCGAGGTAGATGAGGCCATTCATCCTGCACCATTGCTCTATTCTCCGCAGAGTTTCTTTGACCCTTTCTTCAATGGTTTGGGGCGCTTTAGTTCTGTCAATTACAGCAAAATGGCCAGTTGTCCCCATCCGTGTCAAGATATACCTGATCAACTTCTTGATCAGTAGTTTGATAACCTTTTGGGACAATGGCCATGCCATACTGAATGATTTCAGCCAAAGCCAAGTGGGAGTGATCTTTTCTTCTGAGCTCGACCTCATGATACAGGTCGATATAAATATCCTCGATCTGCGGAATGTGGATTGGATCGAGTTTGGCCCTGGGAAGGCAATTCCTTGGGTCGAAAGTGGGCCTTGCCGGGAAGTTGTGCTTTAGATTGAGCAGTTCTAGCTCTGCAAACATCTCCCGGGCTTTGTGGTGGGAAAGACAAGTGTACCTGCCCACTGTGAGGGGGAAAGGAGTTCCACCCTTCTTTCTCTTCAAACACTTTTCGTGGTAGGTTATGAGCTGTCTGGATAGCTCCAACAGGATCAGCTTGGGGCCGGCATATCTTGGCAATTTGGTGGGTTCCCCCAAGAAGTTGGCTGCCCTTAGATAGGTGAAGGTGGGAAATTGCGTGAATAAGGCCCCCCACTTCTCCGTTGCTGCAACAATGCTCTTGGTCGTACGACCGTGAGTCATGTTTGGCCTCAAAAGGCAGACGATGCCGTAGAAGAAAGCGTCGTTAATCTTTGTAAACTATGAAATACTGTTTTCCAGCTTTAACTCTGGGTAGTATTCATATATTTTCACTTGGGGCCAAACCCCGCATCGCATCAATGCTGGATAATCCCTCTCCGAGGCTGCAGCATAAACTACGTAGGAGTTCATGTAGAACCTCCCCGTTGTGGTGAGTTGTTGGAGCTGCTCGGATATAGTGCTGCTTATGATCTCGCCCACTCGAAGCGTTGATCTGGCACATTCTTGTTCATTGTCTCTAGGTACCTGAGCATCCATTTATGAAAGTAGTGGGCGTCAGAAAGCCCAAATACTCTGCTTAGGAACGTGATGGTATCACTTAGTTCCTCAGAGAAATCACTGCGATGAATGACCTGTGGCCATCTGGTTACCACCTTCTTGTTTTTCAGGTATACCTCATTCATCAATTGCATACACTGGTCTTCATTGTCCTCCCAAGCCTTGGTGCAGTCTTCTTGGCTTACGGCCACAAAGTGCCGGTGGTGAGGAATGCCAAGCATAATTTCGAAGTGCGGGCAGTGAGGTTGATCACGACCTCGCCCTTCTCATTTTGGACACACCTCGTGTCTTTGTTGTAGCAGCGGGCCACTACCATCATGAATTCATTGTTTACTGCACTGACTGGGATCCCCCCAGCAAAATGCAGGCCACTGCCTACCAGTTTGTCCATCCAGGGACTTCCTGTGACCCTCCTGGTTCTAGCCCAGAAATCTTCCATATCGATGTGACCGAGCTCAGAGTCTCTTATATCCATGTCACATTCTGTGTGGGATTCGGTCATCCTGACCCTCTGATATTTATACTTCATTTCTTCCTCTGTATGCTTGGCTTTACCCTTAGACTTGGTTAGCCTCTATCTTGATGTAGACATATGTAGTTCTGAACTCAGTTGCTGATCTGCAAGAAGAAGAAGTGAAACCCAATGCAGAAGAGTCATGTTAGCTGTTTGATCTCCCATTAAAGCATTGACAGAAGGAAGAGTTAGCAATTTTAAGGCATCAGGGCGCAGGGCGCATGAACACTGCAGGCTGCAGGGTTAAATAGTATGGTGCACAGAAAAAGGGTGTTACAAGGGACAAATCAGTGCCAAAGGGCGCAAGGCGCATGGATACTGCACATGACATTTTTGTTGTTGCAAGCAGAAGTGCGCCTGCGCCATTTATATGCGTTTTATACTGGGCGCAGATAATTTTCATGTTACACGGGGACAGGATGCGCCAAAGGGCGCAGGTTTAGTGTGTGTAACATCATCTTTTCGTGCGCAACAGGGGAACTTGGCATGGCGCATGAAAGGTTTGCATGACATGTGTTACTGTAATAGGGGATGCGCCTGCGCCGTTTAACATAGTTTTATACTTGGCGCAAGTAAGGTTGGTGTTGCATGGGTGCAGGGTGCGCCAATGGCGCAGGTTTTTGCAATGTTACATAGGAGTTCGGTGCGCCAAGAGGGCACAGGGCTTTTGGGTGTTGCAAGCAAGGAAAGTGTTCTTTGAGGGCGCAACTATTTTTTATGCAGCAAGCATGGCGAATGCGCCAAGAGGAAAAATGCAGTCTACCAACTTTTAAGTCTTGTTTCTTTCTCTGGAGGGGTTTGCATGTGTTTTAAGCCTCTTCTGCAGGGTTTTTTGGATGGTGAAGAGGGCATACTAAGGAGATCCAAGTGATTTTTTCTGAGGCAGAGTCCTCCTTACCAGCAGATCTGGAAAGAGGAGGAAGAGCATGGGAGAAGGACAACAAGAACAGCAAAAGAGGGGTTTTTACAAATCCATGCCTCCTACTACACAAACCAACAACAACAAAAAAACACAAGAGGAAAAGGACCACCTACCCAGAATATATATAACGTGAGAGATGAAGCGGGGTCCACGAACGCGATACGAGGATGACAGGCGTGCTGACAGGTGCAGAGGAATAAAATCTATCACGTGTTTTTTTAATTGTGAAAGTGACAGGGCGGATGCGCCTATATATAGGCAAAGGTGCAATAAATGTGCCAACCACTTTTTGAAGAGGCGCATCAAAACACCTGTCGACACTTCAAACCTTGTGCCCTTTGGCGCACCAAAATGCGTGTTAACACGTGATTATGTGCGCCTTTGGCGCAGTAAAAATACTGTCAACACGGAAATACGTGCACCTTTGGCGCACCAAAATGCGGCGCAACAAAAATGTTGTTGACACGAAGGCGCATGCAAGAAAGGTGCATCATGGGGAGGCGCACCAAAATGTGTGTCGACACTTCAAAAGGTGTGCCAAAGGAAATGAAGGGGGCGCAAGTTACTCTGTGTTGCACAGACAAAAGGTGCGCCCAACCAAAAAAGACCAAAAATGGCTAAGTTCGGAAAACTAGATTTCCCAGGAAAGGACTTTGCAACGTTCCGAACGCAAGGGGTCCCTGACGAGGGACCAGAACAAAATTTCCATTGGGTTACCTGTGAAATTGCCCTTGTCAATTTTACGGGATAACAATACCAAAGTCAACTAAACAACACCAAGAAGTGTCCCATTTGCAATAGAGGGGGACATGACGTCAAATATTGTTGGTACAATTCCTACAAAAAGGGTTCATCAAGCAATTCAAAACCCAATAACCAACAGGGTAACAATAATTCAAATCAAGGGAAGTCCAACAATAACAACAATCAAGGGCAGAAAAATGGTAATTGGCAAAGAAAACCCAAACAACAAGGGTACATTTCCGAACATGAGGATGATTTAGATGAAGGACACCACATGTATTCTACTCAATTTGATGAAGAAACCAAGTCCACACAAGATATCTGGTATGTTGACTTGGGTGCAACTCGACACATGACTAGACGTAAGGATTGGTTCTACACACTACGTGACTCACCTAACAAGAACCATGTGTCATTAGGTGATGACTCATCATACAGTGTCAAGGGGATTGGAAACATTTCACTACCTCTTGGAAAGCATGACTACAAAATCACAGATGTATTATATGTACCTAGGTTGACCAAGAATTTTCTATCAGTTAGTCAACTCCTTGATCACAACTTGAAGTTGGATTTTGATAGTAATAATGGAGAAAAAGTGTGCTTGATAAGAGATAAGTCAAGAGGTTCCAAGATTGTAGCAAGAGCCTCCAATGTGGGACGCATGTTCCAACTTGATTTTGTCCACAAAGATGATCAAGCTCTAGTGGCCAAAGACACACAATCTATAGAACTATGGCATCACAGTTATGGTCACATCAGTTTTGGCTATCTCCAAACACTTCAAAAGGGAAACATGGTGAAAGGATTTCCTACACTCAAGAACAACACTGACAAGTGTCACAATTGCCTAGCTGGAAAGCAACACAGAGTACCCTTCCAGAAGACACATATAGAGCTAAGGGAAAGCTTGATTTGGTGCACACCGATCTTTGTGGGCCCATGCAACCAAGTCATTCTGGATGTCAATACTTCATGCTTTGTGTTGATGACTACTCAAGAAAGATGTGGATATATTGTCTAAGAAACAAGAGTCAA
Organism: Taxus chinensis; assembly: GCA_019776745.2. Classification (NCBI taxonomy): domain Eukaryota; kingdom Viridiplantae; phylum Streptophyta; class Pinopsida; order Cupressales; family Taxaceae; genus Taxus; species Taxus chinensis. Next base: position 31,574 of record JAHRHJ020000626.1, read on the forward strand.
GCCTTTGAGACATTTCAGAAGTTCAAAGCACTTGTTGAGAATGAAGTTGGTCGCAAGATCAAAACTCTCCACTCAGATCGAGGGGGGGAATTCACAAGCAATGAGTTCAAGACTTACCTGGAAGCTCATGGGATTCGTCGACAAATGCCTCCTACTCACACACCACAGCAGAATGGTATAGTTGAGAGAAGGAATCATACTATCATGGAAATGGTGCGATGTATGATTGATGACTTCAGGTTTAACAAAGACATTTTGGGCAGAAGCTGCAAGAACTGCAGTCTATTTGTTGAACAGAGTGCCCACAGTAGCTCTTGAAGGAGTGACACCTCAAGAAGCATGGTCAAATCAGAAACCATCAATTGCACACCTAAGAGTATTTGGGTGTAAAGCTAGCATGCACATACCCAAGAAGAATAGGAACAAGTTGGATATGAAAGCTAAGAAACTGATATTCATTGGATACAGTGAAGAAGCACTTGGGTATAGATTATGGGATCCGAAAGCAAAGAAAGTATACACAAGTAGGAATGTTGAGTTCTTTGAGAAGAAACAAGCAGATGCTCCACTCAACGACTCAACAAACATGCAGAATACACCTCTTGTGAAAATTGAAAATTTGATGTTCCCACTGAAGATGACAGTGATGAATTGGATGATGGTGAAAAATTGGATCCACCACAAGCCAATGGAACAGCTAAGAAGTTACCTAAATGGTATACTCAATTAATAAGAGATGCAAATTTGGATGAAGCACCTAGCACATCATCCAATCCTGGACCTAGAACTCGCAGTCAAGCTCGTGAAGAGGTTAATTATGCTTTAATGAGTAGAGTTGTTGAAACAGTTGAGCCATCTACAGTTCAGGAAGCCCTACAATCAAAAGCTTGGAAAGATGCCATGGATTCAGAGTATCAGTCAGTGATGAAGAACAACACATGGCAACTTGTCGATCTTCCACCAGGGAAGAAACCCATTGGATGCAGATGGATATTCAAGACTAAGTACAAATCAGATGGGACTATTGACAAGTATAAAGCAAGGCTTGTAGCAAAGGGGTATGCACAACAAGAAGGCATTGATTATGAGGAGACATTTGCTCCCACAACCAAGATCAAGACAATCAGGATGATCTTTGCTCTAGCTGCACAATTTGGTTGGAAAGTCCACCAAATGGATGTGAAAAGTGCCTTTCTTAATGGAGATTTGCAAGAAGAAGTCTATATGACTCAACCAGAGGGTTATGTAATACCAGGAAAAGAGATGATGGTATGCAGACTCATAAAATCTCTATATGGCCTAAAACAGGCACCCCGGGCATGGTACATCAAAATTGATGAGCATCTCATAAGTCATGGATTCGAAAGGAATCCTTATGACCCCAATCTCTACCTCAAAAAGCAAGGGGGGAGATTGTCATTGTGGTTGTTTATGTCGATGATCTAGTCATTACAGGTAGTTCTGTGAAGATGATCGATGCAACAAAGAAGGATTTTAATCGATCATTCGACATGACAGATCTCGGGCTCATGCACTATTGTCTTGGGTTGGAAGTATGGCAAAAAGAGAATCATATCTTTGTGTCGCAGTTGAAATACACCAAGACAATGCTCGAGAAATTTAGGATGATGGACTGCACTCCTATTGCTACACCTATGGAAGTGAGACTTCAGTTATCTCATTCTAATCCATCACCTGAGGTGAATGTAACTCTCTATCGGTAGTTGATCAGAAGTCTCATTTCCCTGACATATACTAGACCAGATATCAGCTTTGCAGTCAGCTATTTATCATGCTTCATGCAAGAACCCAAAATATGTCATTGGAAAGCAGCAAAGAGAATATTGAGATATCTAAAGGGTACAGTTGACCTTGGTCTAGAGTACAAGAAGAATGACAACTTCTTCTTGACAGGATATTCAGATTCAGATCATGCAGGAAACATGGATGATAAGAAGTCAACATCAGGCTTCATCTTCTTTATGGGATCTGGACTAATATCATGGGGAAACAAGAAACAGAACTTTGTTTCTCACTCTTCTACAGAAGCAGAGTATTGAGCTGTAGGTAAAGCTGTTTGTGAAGCAATATGGCTACGCCAAATACTGGAAGGAATTGGTCTACCACAACAGAAATCTACTCCAGTATATGTTGATAATGAAGGAGTTCTGAAGCTTGTTCGCAATCCAGTATTTCATGAGAGAACCAAGCATATTGAAGTACAAGTTCATTTCATATGTGAGCATGTCTTGAAGCACAACATACAGCTCCAGTTTTGTCCTACAGCTGAACAGAAGGCAGATGTTTTCACTAAGTCACTTGCACGTGACAAATTCACACTGTTCAGAGAGTTCCTCTCCACTTCATTGGAAACTATGCAAAATTAAGGGGGGGAATGTTAGGATAATTTAGCATATATTTAATTGCATTATTAATTCTTTTATTTAATAATGTGCAACATGTGCACTCTAGTCATATATTTTGACTTGCATTCAATATTGTTATGTTGTATAACATTCAATATTGGTATTAGTAGTAATTACATGTGCATGTGAGATGGGTCTTATGATCTCGTAGTTGGTGCCTGATAGGGTGTCATGTCTATCCCATATGAGGCTGTCTAATATCTATAAATATTACAGCTCTTGCATTGTTATGTAATCTGATTTCATGATCAATACATATTTGTGAGGCTTCTGTCCCTCTTTGGTCAATTAATCTTATTTATTTCTATCATTTGGTATCAAAGTTATACCATTATTATCATGGATGCATTAGGTGACACATTTTATTCTTACTTAAAGATTATTGTGAAATACTTACTAGGGAAGAATCCAAATTGTCTCACCTTGAGTCTTCCACCTCTCAAAAGGAATGTATTTCTAATCCTAATGAAAGGGAAATCTTCCAAAAAGTAAAACCAAATACACCCCTTCTCCATCTCAAAATTTTTAAACCCAAAGAAAACCTTCTAAACTGGTTCTTAATTGATTCCTAAATCCAAGAATAATTGTTGCACCATTTCATGCTCTTTTTTGAGCTCCAGTAATCATGGAGATATAGAAACTATTATAAAATCATTTGTTTGCAAGCCTTAGAGGATGTACAATTAAAATGGTGAATTCTATCTTTATCACACCTCCTTCTAATGAACATGGAAAAGCACTTAATGTTAATTGGTAGATCTCAGTCACGTTCACTTTCAGGTAGTTGGGTTATAGATTTTGGTGAACATTTATCACATGACTTTTAAATAAGTCTTTTGTTTCTTTAGGTTTGAGTAATACTTCCAAAATTTTGGAGTTCTTGCTTTTTTATGCAAAGGAAAAGGTGATATCCATTGGATGGTGGAAGGTATCCAAGATGCACTAAAATTCAACTAACATCACTACAACATTTCTTTTGTATATCAAATTTGTCATTGTGGTAAAGGGAAAACACATGTTGCCTTATATGATTCCACATGGGGTAGAAGTAGGAGAATTGTTGGAAAAAGACCACTTTTCTCAAAATTGTTGATCATAGTTTTCGAGACTATATCATTGAGGTTGTTTTGATAGACAATTCCTCAATATGTGTGCAGAAGAATTTGGTTTCTCATGCAAATTTAGCAACATAGTAAATGCTGTGGCATGAAAAGATTCCCCGTCGGACATCAAATTACAGATATTTGAAGGAGTAATAAGCCCTTGGTATGGCAGATGGTCTTCATTAGAGTTTTCATAAGTCTTGAAAATTTTCTCTAGTTGCTGTGCATTAGGGAAACAACACCAAGATTCCATTTCCTAAGAATTTTTTAAGAGATTTCTTCACCACTTGAGCTTGTGCATAGTGCACTTGATGGTTTTTCCTACCCCCTCTTTCAATGGATTAAGTATAACTTACATTTATTGATAATTTCTAGAGGCGTACTTGGGTTTATTTTCTCAAGTACAAAAGTGATTTTTTTTCACACTTCAATCCTTTCTTAAGTCCCATTTGGTCAAGAAACATCTTCTAGTGCATAAAAAACCTTGGGAATACTGATAATGGGGGAGTACTTCAACAATGATGTTTTCTAATTTTTGGCAACTCAATGGCATTATTCACCAAACATTCTATTCCTTATACTCCACAACAGAATGGCTTTACACAAGGAAAATAGAACTTTAAAGGAATGATTTTCTAACTGTATGATGCATTCTAGAGATTTACCTCCTATCTACTGGGTGAAGTAGTTAATTATGCTATTTACATTCAAAATCACACACCACACAGAGCACTTGACATTTGACTCCATGAGGATGGCTTGGTGAACACTAATGCTAATGTCTCATTTTTTCGAGTCTTTAGAGCCATGTGACTTGGGCCTTTGTGCCAAAGAAGAAAAGGAATTTATTGGCCACTTTGGATATAGAAGAGAAAACCCTTGAATTTGTAGATACTATTGTTAGGACATGAGAGCTTATCAACTTATAGATATCTGATACTCATGAGGTTCGTAGCATTTTTGAACAATGAAGGCCAACTGAGTTCAGATCATGATGAGGACTGTTTCACTCCTGTGATTCTTCAGATTCTTCGAAGCCAAACTCCTTCTTCTTCATTCATCTTGAGGATCCTTTCTTTGAGGAGGTGATGAGGAGGTTATAGATGCCACTTGAAAATCCTATTCCCACTGATTTAGGTCACTATGCCTAAGTGGGCTCGTACTACAGTTTCTGACAAGGCAACACCTTTCATACAGGATCTTCCACCCACTAGGCATCATCACGCACATTCTACAGGTTCTAGACTTTTGTGTCAAGTTCTCCTAGGATCCACAGTCTTTTTCAAGGACTCTTGGGATACAGTGTGGAATGATGTGATGGCCAATGAGTATTTTCTTTGATGAAGTAATCATACATGGGATTTGGGTATCTCTTATAAAGGAAGAAAGATGGTTAGGATTAAGTGGGTATAAAACCAAAATTTAAATATTCAACTAATGGGTTATTGACAAAAAAGGCTCTTCTTGTTGTAAAGGGTTTTTCACAAGTACTTGAAGGTAATTAGGATTACTCTGAGTATTTTGCCTCTCATTACCAAGATGGATTTGTACGCCTTGTACTTTTTATTGCTCATCACAGGGGTGGCCATGGGGTATACCAGATGGAGGTGAAAATTCCTTCTTACATGGAGATTTATTAGAGGAAATATATATGGAGCAACTTGATCTGGATTTGTTCAGGATTCTTCTCTTGTTTGTAGGCTCTACGAAGGTCTTTCACGTGTATCAAACAGTCATGCCCATCCTTGGTATGAGAAGATGGATTCTTTTACTTCTATCTACTGGTTTTGTTCATTTCCATCTATGATCATTAGGTGTATCACAACATGTAACACATGAGGATATTGTGATACTTGTTCTTGTATGTTGATGATCTGTTACTTACTGGCAGCTCTTCTTCCCACATTCATAGGTATTCAGAGGGCTTTTCTACACAGTTTGACATGACAGATCTTGGGCTATTGCATTATTTCCTTGGTTTGTAGATTTCTTAGACAGATTCAGGGATTCATTTGAGTCAGCAAAAGTACACCCATGATCTTCTTAGGCACTTTGATATGGCTGCATTGAAACAATCCAAGTCCATCTCCTTAGAATGTCTAAGGGTTACTCTTACATCCACAGCATTGTACCAACCACTTTGTGATCCTACATTGTATAGGCAGTTGGTTGGGAGTCTCATGTACTTGACCCATACTCGTCCCTGATATTTCATTGGTTTAACATGTAGTAGGGCTTGTATCTTGGGTTTGCACATTCTCCTCATAGTACATTGGCTCATGCTAATGTTTTTTCACTATTTCAAAGGGCACAAGGCTTTAAGTCTACACTACATCTTCTAGTTTCTAAATTTATTGTTGGGTATATTAAGATTTAATTGGGTCAATTTCTATTCTAATGAGGGAGTTACTACTTCTGTGCTATATTTTTGTCTTGAAAACCAGTTGCACATTTGTGCAACTCAACCTATTGCACTATTCATCTTACAGGTGTAAGAGTACAGGGCAAATAGTTAAGGTCAGTCCATAGTTCTTTGGCTTACGCTCATTATTGACACTTTGGATTCTCACAGGATCTTCACTACTTGTTACTTTGGTCAATGACATCTCAAAATCACGAATTTCACATTTTTGCAACCCATTGCAGATTACGGTTTACCAAGCATATCGATTTTTTTGCACTTCATTTGACATCACATTCCAGGATGATTCTCTTGCTTGGAGTATCTTCCAACTCAGCAGTCAAGTTGTTGACATTTTTATCGAAGCATTTTGATCACCTGCTACACTTGAGTTCGTACACAGAATTTTACGAGTTTTTTGATAAGTTGTTCTTGGGGGTACCTCGTGAGATCTCATATTACTCTTCTTTACTTCTTGGATCCTTATTGGATTTTTCATCCCTTGCAATTTTGGTGTCGAGCTTTCTTCATATATTGTACATGAGTACCTGATCGGGCCTAGTTTTCAGGACTCATACTGTGGACATGCCACTTCTATTTTGGCCCCTAGCTTCACTTGAGGGGGGTGTTAGAGTAGGTATTTACCTTAGCTCATGTTCACCTAGGTACTTTATTTACCTTTATTGTATTTATCCTCACCCACTTATGTGTGTGGATATTTCTTTTTATTTATTTAGATATTAGGGGATATTATATCTAGTTCTTTCCTTGTTAGGTATTATAGTTCTTTCCTTGATCTATGGTATTGACTAGATCCTTGATGTCTAGTTCTCTCCTAAATCTATGGTCTTGACTAGTTCTTTGATGACTAGTTCTTTCCTTGATTTATGGCTTGATCTACGACCTTGACTGGTTCTTAGATTGTTATTCCTTGCCTATATAAGCAAGGCCCATTCTCATTGTATTTCATTGAGTTCCATAATAATATATGATATTGTTGCTCATTTGTTTGCAAAGGTTTTATGTAAAGTTATTCTGGTGAATTACTTTCATCTTATTGATCGTGGTGTTTGATTAGCATCTGTGTTCTTGGCTTGGTACAATCTGGTTATCATTCCTTTTACATAAGAAGAGTCACATTGTGTACATGCATGAGCTTCAATTTGATAGTGGACTGACCTACCTTAGGTCATCCTGAACCAACCCTGGTGTTTCTTTGTGTTAGCCCTTATAAGATTCCTTGTCTTGTCCTCTCAAAGTCCATATTTATGCTCCTAAAATTATGCTTTCCCCATTTGAGATATTTTTTTCATGTCCTTCCTAAAGTCCACATTCGTTCATTTCATCATTCGTACTTTATTTATTTTGAATTCACAATCCAAATGCACACATTAATGTCTTGTCGTTTATAGGTTATCTCATTTAACCTCAAATTATTAATAATTTGTGTCACACATTTTCATATTTCACAATACCCTATTTCATTGATTACAAGTAATTGTTTACATCATATTTATTTTATGGGATAGTTTTCTTTACCCTAATTCAATGTGAACATCGAAGGATCCAACTTTTATTAATCCTTTAGATTAATTTCCATGGATTATTTAGTGATTTTGATAAAAATACTTTTTTACACAAAGGCATATTTAGTGCCAATTATATCATTTTAATCACTATTAACTAATGATTTTATCTTCTTGGTTTACATAGGAAACATCTATAACTTATTAGTGACCAATAAAATAATAATAACATTTGGATTAAAGACTAATAGTTAAATCAAACACACCACACAAAATACTTTCATCGACCTCATCCACAATTATAAACAATGCAATTTTAGGGTACCCGGACGTTCCAGGACACTGATTAGCACTTTCTGAATATGCCATTATCACATACAATCAAATATCAAGGAAAAACATTTTCCAAGTTTTACTCATTTTTCTCTATTTTCTCTCTTCTGCATTGTAATTTCCCTTTCCTAAGTAATTTTCTGCATCGAAATTCACATTTCAAATTTGGTCTAAAATGAACCTAATGCATCCTGCTCACTCACATATCTAAATAATGCATATCTTATTTGCATGATCACTTATCACAACTTTGGTCCTAAGACTGCACGAGTTATTTCTAATTAACACATCAGAAACATTCCTTTCATCTGGTTCATTGATTTGGACTTGAACACCCAACAGGACGACTGTTTCAAACATTCCCCTAGCCAAACTGTATTGAAACCAACCTGGATAGACTTTTCCTTTAGGCACCTTCATTGATCCATTGCACATGTTTTTCACATCTCGTAATTAATCATGATTATAAAAAATTGCCACTTGATTTTTTTGTCAACAAAATTCATAACAAATGTATTACTTATTTCATGTCTATTGTCATTAGCTAACAAATCTTGTAAACAACAAGGAAGATCTGCCTCAATTAGATAATGATGTCATCCCCCTAAATGACCTTTTCTAGCAAGATTCTAAACACAAAACCATGCCTTCAGTTACCCAAACCTCCTGTACTCTTATTCCTCGCTTTATGAGAAACATGTCATTTTCCGAGATAGGTCCCTATCTTAAAACTAATCCCCATATCTCTCATCAAGTCTAATCTTTCACTAAACCAACCACAAACTCATCTACCAACCATCCTTATAAGTACTCGGGCTTATCCTAACCACATATATGACTTCTTACTCTAGAAGAAAATATTCCACAATCTATTAATCTACTTCCCAATCTCCTTAAATCGGTGGATCGCATTCCACCCGCATTTGTGCATGACAATTCCATTTCATTTGATTACTAATATGCTTGCCCAGTATCTCAACCTCTATCACACTTACATTCCTACCCATGGCATTCCATAGAGTCTCAACCTCTTCACCCATATCCCCACTTATAATTTACCGCAACAACTAACCCAATTTCAATGAACACATCATGTCCCTATTATTTAAATTCTACTAGCCTTTGCAACAATTCAACCCATGGACACATGTTAATTTTAAACAGTTCCCCACACATTTGGGATTCACTTTGTAATTATACCAAGTAACCTTGTCAAATGGTTTTAGGGGCAAATACCCATACATTCACAAACACATCATCGCCTTATCAAACTAATATCAAACCACACAACCAATGAAATATTAACCTAACAACAAATCAAGTGATCCAATTCATGCCTTAATAAATCACTTGGCTAGTTTAGAATGGGTGTGGAACTTAAGGATACTTTATCCTATGAAGTCAAATCTGGAATGAATTAGGATCATCCATTTCGGTTTCAATTAATGACCCTACCCTCCTCATTGGAAAATTCTTGCGTTTACTAAGTTCAACAACAAGGAAGATCCCCAACAACATATCCTCTGCATTTAAAGTGTTTTGTTGTCTTATTGCACATGATCACAATCTACTTCTTCGCACTTTCCCCATATGTCCTTGTCCGGTCCCACATTAGACTAGGATCCAATAGTATACTTGCAACATTTCCATATTTTCTTTCACCCAATTGCACAGTTGGAAATTCTTAGAACACTTTTCTATTAATTTTGCATGCAAAATCACTATGGATTGACCTCTATGACACCATTTTCATGAGAGTTTGAAGACACAGTCCATTTCCAAATTCGTTTAGGCATGGGGGTTGATAAGCGTGGTGATAGATTATCTTCTTTCCTTCATTATATTCTACAAAATGAGAGTGTCATCAAACTCTTCTCACGTTTATGTGTTCAACATATATCATCTACTTTACAAATCTAATCATTCTGAACCTTTGATGAGGATTTCACAATGGTTCACAAGCTCAAAACCCATGCCATTGAGCAGTTATAGATCTTAAGACTGTAGTTCAATCAAATATACTTTACCATTCACACATAAAAGAAATTTAAGTATTGTGGAAAACACTATGGTCATTAAACCCTTATTGTGACATGTTATATCTGAACATGGCCTCAACAACAAGCCCCTCAAGGGAACAATCAACTATACCCCCTTGGGAGAATCATACAACTAAGTGTATTTGATAAGTTGATGACCGTTTTGGAACTCCATCCAAACTCCCATACAACCCGTTGACAACTCGCATGCCAAGCCTATTTAGTATCATGAAGCCCTATATTGTAAATATCATCAAGTCAAATTGTCATGACATTAAAAGACTACTTGAGTCCTTCAAAGATCAGTCCAACAACTCATAAATGTTCAAGGGGGATATCTAGATCGATAGTTCCACTACTCAAACTTTACCTAATCAACCACCAACAAATAAAGCCACACCCTCCTTACATCTTTTGTTGTCAAATGCTTATATGATTGTAAATTTCAATTAATGATCTCATCTTAAGTTTATAATGACTCAAAGAGACATGTTCTTACCTTAGACATTATGCCCACTTCCTTATGCAGAACCATTAGATTAACTACTATCACACCTATGTAATATTTTACTACTTTTCCTGAACCTACACCCTTTTCTACCTGTTATCCACATCCACATCAAATTTGACTATGAAATTTAAAAAAAAGATCCACTAAACTCGACTTCAATCATGCCCCAAACTACCACATTAAATATCCATCCTTAATAACTATTTCATCCCCAATGATAGCCATACATATCCCTACATCTCTCACATATATATATTCACCCATATATCTACCTCATACACACCTATTACTACACATATATTAACAAATAACAACCTATCCAAACTAAACATAGTTCTATATACATGCACCTTTACAGCCCCACCTTGTGAACATCAACCCCGTGTGCAAAAATATCATTCTTACCCCTCGAAAGTATTTATAAAAAAAAAAAAATCCCATATACTTCTACACTTGGGCCTCCTGCATTTGTTGCATTACCCATTTTTTCTACTTCCATCGGTTATCACATCACCCACATCTCCAAATATCCCAAATATGCCTACATCTCTATCTATGCCCCCTACCCCTATATAATTATCATACCAATACAACCACTGCTATCCCTACATAAACACATTTGTACTTATATCCTCAGGCCCATGGCCACATCATTAGTTTTATCCCAATGTTCTTTACCTAATCCTACTATCACACCAACCAAATCCTTTTGATTTACAACCCTATCAAAGATACCCTTTGGAACATTTACTGACCAAAACCCATATCCATATAAATCAAATAAATATGGTTTGCATTCTCCAAAATTAAATCTTTCCTTGCCAAAACCTAAACAATCCACATCTCACATAGATCTCATTAATCACATCATACAAACACATATTTCTCCATTAACATCCCCGTCTTGTTTTAGGACATTTTATCCATTAATAACCACACCACCACTGTTAGATCCTCCAGTTGAGATTATTATCATCCCTGCTAGGATAAAATCTTCTCGGGTAAAGTCTAAGGCTTAAGGAAAATATACCTGATAGTCCCCTGCGCACCCTATAAAACATTCAGACTTTTCCTCTTTCCAACAATTTGATGCCACAACATCTATTTTAGGATCATTTGCTCCATCTACGACATCTCGCAACGATAGATTTATAACCTAACAATCCAATCCTCTAATCCAGTTTGATTTGTCATCTAAGGAGTATAATCTACCCATCCAATGTACATCCTCACCTAAATTTGAATCCAAACAATACAATCCTTCCACCAAATTTTATTTGTCTTCAAAAACACATAATTTACCCATCCAATCTACATCCACTTTTTCTCCTAACTCCAGGATGAGATATTGTTAGGCTAATTTATGCATTATATTACCTTAAATATTTAATTATTTAATAAGGTAATTAGTTTATATATTGTTATAAAGTTTTATAATAATATTTTTCATATTATTGCATAGGTTATATTGTTACGTAGTTGTAGAAATTATTATTTGTTTGTATTTAATTATGGTTGCTTCCCAGATGTATTTTTGAAGTTGTTGTGATTTTGGTTGTACCTGTGTAACCCATTTATTTTTTTTGTATATTGTTGTCCAATATGTATAAATATTACAACACTCCATTGTAATGGTCGATTAATTTGACATTAATAAAATATACAGGCTTCCATCCCTATTTGTAAAATTACATTTGGCGTCAGATCAGGTTGAAAGATATTGGAGGATTGCAACAAAGTTTGAGGAGAATTGGAGAAGCTTATGCAAGAAAAGGAGAGCCAGAGTTGCCCCTACAACTTCCCAACCCCGTCCCATGCAATACCATCATCGAATTCCTCAAAAAGGCCATCAAATTAATCAAAACTACCTTTATTCATTGTAATGAAGGTTGAGGAGGATTGAATACACAATGGAAGAGATTATAAGCTCAAAGGAAGGAAGAAAATTGATCTAAGGTGCCATAAACACTCAAAACCGCCTTTATTCTCGCCAAAACCACTTGTCATTTTTCTTCTTTGCTAGATTTTTTTCTCAAAACCACCTTTCCCAAACCATAGTTTTTTACAGAGGTTGCCACAATCAATCGCAAATATTGTAGCTGCTTAGAAACTAACAGAGATTTGTAATAAAAAATAGTAAAAATTGGTTCTAAAACACTCACAAGATCTTAGATCTCATTCGCAACATTAGGTATATACAGTGCCTCTGGGAAGTGCTTATAGGTAAAGCCATCGTGACTACTACTACACTTAACGCTTAATATATCTGCAACAACATCGTGTGGGCATCGACCCTTTAAATCGATGTGGAGTAATAAGATCACAATACACACATTATGAGCCATCCCATCCATCTTTGAATGATTGCAAGATATAAATATGGACTGAGAAATTATCTAAGTATATAGTTAAGTTACACGCGTGTATGAGGATATTTATTTGAGCTAGTGTCAATAATTGTATAGACCCCTTTCAATATTGTCTTGGTACCATGTACTGAATTCTTTCGCGTATGCTAACACATCTTTCACGTAATGCCAGGTATATAGAAAGGGTAGCTTCATCCACATACCACCAGGTATATCGGAAGGGTACGTATATAGAAAGGTTTGGTATATCGGACTGACGATATATAGATTGCATAAGAGGATACCTTATACCTGGAGTGATAAGAGCCTAATCCTGTCATTGATTTCTGCAATATGGGAACCAATTTCCCCAATTTTTTTCTTCCAAATTCACAACTACTTAGAGGAAACAATGATGCTGCCTGGAAGACAAAAATCAAGACACAACTTGAGTTTGAAGAGATCTAGCCTGTTGTGAATGGTACTTTTATCTAGATCAACAACTGATATGACACAACAGTCATCAGTTTGATAGAGAAGATCAGAAGGCCAAACTCATCATCTTTTTTGGAGTGTCTGGTGATGTACAACCCCACATTCGAGATGCCAAAATAGCCAAAGAAGCGTGGGATAAATTACACATAGTATATGAGGCCAAAAACAAGAATGTCATACTAAATTTGTAGAGTTAGTTACATACACTAAAGTTCAAGAAGAATGAGAAAATTGAAGCTTTCTTAAGAAGAGTTTTAGAATTGAGGGCTTCACTTCTAGCCCTGGGAGAAGCAGTCACAGATGATGCTCTTGTTCCCATTGTTCTGAGAGCACTCCCCTCTTCTTACCACATTTTTGTCACAACACTAAACGTGTCAGATACGACAGTTAGTTTTGAAAAGCTGGTAAACCTACTGCAACAAGAGGAATCCATGCATAATAAGGATGATGAAGAGGAGCAGGAACTTTCTTCACATAAAAATGGAGAGGAAAAGGTAAAGGAAAATTGGATTCCTTTCAAAATTCCCAACATCAGTATCAGTATCAACATCAAGAGGACAAACAACAGAAGAAGAAATGTCCAATTTGTAAAAGGGGACATGACTTAAAAGATTGTTGGTATGATACTTACAAGAAAGGTTCATCAAGAAAGTCTTGACCTCCACAACAAAAATCTTATAAGGGAAATTTTAACCACAATAAAGGGTAGAAAAAGGGGAACTGGAAAATAAGACCCCATCAGCAAGGAAACATTGTTGAGCAAGATGAACATTCAAATAATGAAGACTTCTTGTACACTGCTTGATCAAGTGAACCATCCATGTCATCTAGTGATGTTTGGTATGTTTATTTGGGGGCCACTCAACATATGACTGACCAAAAAAATTATTTTACTTTAATGAGGGACACACCTTCAAAAAACCATGTTTCATTGGAAGATGATTCTTCATATACAGTTCAAGGGATTGGGAAAATTTCTCTACCCCTTGGTTCATGCAACTGTAGACTATCAGATGTCTTATATTTCCCTGGGTTGATAAAGAATCTACTTTCAATCAATCAACTCCTAGATCACAACTTAAAAATTGACTTTGATAGTCATTCCAGAAAGAAAACATGTTTGATTTGAGACAAATCATGAGGCTCGAAAATAGTTTCAAAAGCCTCCAATGTGGGACGCATGTTCTGGCTTTAGTTTGTCCATAGAGATGATCAGGAACTTGTGGCTAAGAAATCTACCTCAGCACAGTTGTGGCATCAGAGACTTGGTCATGTTAGTTTCAAGTATCTCGAGACACTACGTCACTGTAATATGGTACATGGGCTCCCATCTCTTCAGAAGGATACAAACAAGTGTCCTCACTACCTATTAGGAAAACAACACAGAGATTCATTCCAAATGAGTATATATCGAGCTCATGGTAATCTTATCTAGTTCATACTAATCTTTGTGGTCCGATGCAACCAAGTCATTATGGATTTCAGTACTTCATGCTATGTGTTGACGACTATTCAAGAAAAATGTGGATTTTTTGTCTTCGCAAGAAAAGTGAAGCTTTTGAAACCTTCAAAAAGTTCAAAGTAGCTGTTGAGAGAGAAACTGGTTGTCACATCAGAACTCTCCACTTAGATTGAGGGGGGGAATTCACCAGTTTTGAGTTCAAATACTACCTACAAACTCATGGGATTCATTAATAAATTGCCTCCTCCACACACACCGTAGTAGAATGGTGTTGTTGAGAGAAGAAATCATACTATCATGGAAATGGTGTGATGCATGATCGATGACTCTAGACTTGTAAAGACATTCTAGGAAGAAGTAACAAAGATAGCAGTGTATTTGTTGAATAGATTTCCCACAATTTCTCTTGATGGAGTAACACCACAAGAAGCATGGTCAAAGTGGAAACCATCTATTACATACCTTAGATTATTCAGGTGCAAAGCAAGTATGCACATACCCAAGAAAAAAAGAAATAATTTGGACATGAAGTCACAGAGACTCATCCTCATTGGGTACAGTGAATAGACTCTTAGGTACAGATTGATGAATCCAAAGACTAGAAAATTCTACACCAACAGAGATGTTGAGTTTTTTGAGAAGAAGGAAGTAGAGTCTCATCTTTCATACTCACTTGATGCAGATTCTTCACCTATTGTAAAAATTAAAGATGATGTTCCCATAGATGATGAAAGTGATGATGGGGATGATGGTGTTGATCTGATAGAACCACGACCCACGGGAATAGTTCAATGTATGCCCAAGTGGTGTACTAGCACATTACAAGATGCAAGAATGGATGCTCCACTAGATACATCCACCCCTAGACCATGGACTCGTAGTAAAGCAAGAGAAGAAGTTAACTTTTCTTTGATGAGAAGAGTTATTGAGTCTGATGAGCCCTCTATAGTCCAGGAAGCCCTACAGTCAAAAGCTTGGAAAGATGCCATGGACTTTGAATATCAGTCAGTAATGAAAAATAACACTTGGCATCTTGTCGATCTTCCACTAGGGAAGAAACCCATTAGATGTAGATGGATATTCAAAACAAAGTACAAAGTAGATGGGACAGTGGAAAAGTACAAAGCAAGACTTGTAGCAAAGGGGTATGCACAAAAAGAAGGCATTGACTACAAGGATAACATTTTCTCCCACAACTAAGATCAAGATGATCAGGATGATCTTTTCTCTAGCTGCACAGTTTGGTTGGAAATTCCATCAGATGGACATAAAAAGTGCCTTCCTAAATGGATATTTACAAGAAGAAGTCTATATGACTCAACCTAAGGGATATGTAGTACCTGGTCAAGAAGAAAAGGTATGCATACTTAGGAAATCTCTGTATGGCCTTAAACAGGCACCCCAGGCATGGTACATCAAAATTGATGAGCATCTCATACAACATGGATTTTGTTAGAAATCCATACGATCCCAATATTTACCTCAAAAAGCAAGGGGGGAGATTGTGATTGTCATTGTCTATGTCGACGATCTAGTCATCACTGGCAGTTTAGTGAGGATGATTGATGCAATGAAGAAAGATCTTAATTGATCATTCGACATGACAGATCTCGGGCTAATGCACTATTGTCTTGGATTAGAAGTATGGCAGAAAGAGAATCACATTTTTGTTTCTCAGATGAAATATACCAAGATGATGCTCGATAAATTTAGGATGACAGATTACACACCGATTGCTACACCTATGAAGAACAGATTGTAGTTATCTCGTTCAGATCCATCTCCTGAGGTAAATTTTACTCTCTATCAGAAGTTGATTGGGAGTCTCATTTACCTGACCTACACTAGACCAGATATCAGCTTTGCAGTGAGCTATCTATCTAGGTTCATGTAGGAACCTAGAAGTGTGTCATTGGAAAGCAGTAAGGCACATCTTGAGATATCTCAAAGGATCAGTGGATCTTCCAGGTTCTAGAATACAAGAAGAACGATAACTTCTTCTTAGAATCAGGATATTCAGATTCAGATCATGCAGGCAACATTGATGATAAAAAATCCACTTCTGGATTTGTATTCTTTATGGGATCTGGACCAATATCATGGGGAAGCAAGAAACAACACTTTGTTTCTCATTCTTCCACAGAATCCGAGTATCATTCTGCAAGAGAAGCTGTCTGTGAAGTGATTTGGCTACATCACATACTCGAAGGACTTGGAATACCAACAGGACAAACCAACCACCATGTATATTGACAATGAAGGTGTTCTCAAACTTGGTCACAATCTAGTTTTTCATGAAATAACAAAACACATTGAGGTACAGATTCATTTCATACGCGAGCATGTGTTGAATCATAATATACAGCTTCTATTTTGTCCAACAGCTGAACAACGAGAAAATATCTTCACAAAGTCACTTGCACGTGACAAGTTTGAGTTGTTCAGAGAGTTCCTCTCCTCATCCCTTGAGGAATGATAAATTAAGGGGGGGAATGTTAGGTTAATTTATGCATTATATTACCTTAAATATTTAATTATTTAGTAAGGTAATTAGTTTATATATTGTTATAAATTTTTATAACAATATTTTTCATATTATTTCATAGGTTA
Source organism: Taxus chinensis (assembly GCA_019776745.2). NCBI lineage: Eukaryota > Viridiplantae > Streptophyta > Pinopsida > Cupressales > Taxaceae > Taxus > Taxus chinensis. The sequence goes on from JAHRHJ020000626.1 coordinate 48,828, forward strand.
TATTGTTATGTAGTTGTAACAAATTTTTTTGTATTTAATTATTGTTGCTTCCCAGATGTATTTTTGAATTTGTTGTGATTTTGGTTGTACCTGTGCAACCCATTTATTTGTTTGTATATTGCTGTCCAATATGTATAAATATTGCAGCACTCCATTGTAATGGTTGATTAATTTCACATTAATAAAATATATAGGCTTCTGTCCCTGTTTGAGAAATTACAGATATGCTCTCAAAACCCACAAGAGTTACCTTCCCCATGACACTTCAATGGGGTCTTATGCAGATATCCTTCAAACATTTAACTCGAATATCTACCATCACACTTCCTCACATTAAATCCTTTAATCCCTATGGTCCAAAGCCATCATGGTTCAATCCTAATTATAGTTGCGCTTATCATCATACCCCGGGCCATGACATCAAACATTGTAAGGCATTTCAGACAATTTTCCAAAATCTTATTGAGAAGGATGATTTCCTCATTCAGGGGAAAGTTCCTTCTCTCATCTACATTGAATCCAATTCATATCCCATCAGTCGGGTTTCCCACAGCTCTGTCATCCACATCATCCCTTAACATCCCTCCTGCACACAATATTCCTCCTAAGGAAGGTCCTCATTTTTTCATCAATATCGCTTATCTTGCCAAGCACACTTGTGGTCTCCAATCATTTATCCCATTCAAATCTAAAATTTTTCAATCTCATGATTAAACTCTTTCGACATCCTTTAACTCCACATTTAATTCATTGGGGGAGCGGCCATCCCTCACCCTTGAGTATATCATCCGTAAAAATCCCTTATCACCAGGGGACTTCGCTCCTTGACATTTTTTTGTTTACCTCTTTCACATTCATCCAATCTAAAATAATTCTATCCAAATCCTCATCTCATCTAAGTCCACCATTGTGGCCATTTTTGTCCTTCTATGAGGGACTGTTTTTTGTTATTTTTTTACCGAAATCCACCATTGTGTCCATATTTATGCCTCTTTTTGGGCACCATTTGTTTCATCAAAATCCACACTTATGGCCATATTTTTCCTTCTATATTTGTGTCTCTCTTGTGGCACCATTTATTTTCATCAAAATCCACCATTGTGGTCATATGTTCACTTCCTTAAGGACATAATTTTATTTCTCACTTTTCTATCACATCTAATCCTTTGCAAACTATCAACGTGTCCTGTTACAACTTAATGTCTTCCCTCTCTTGATGTGTAAACTAGAGACATATTCCCTTAATGCATTGCACTTGCAACCAGTCTACTGTTAGCATATCTACCAATGAGCACTTATTTATATCCTTAGATCACTCCTCCACCATTAGCCCCTTCTGTCTATCATGATAATGATCTATATGATGTGGCCTACCTTCACTGCTTTGATATGACCCCATAACCATTACATCCATCACCTTCTCATTCTCCTATTGCAACCATACAAAGGATCTAGGGGTTTCTCTTGTACATTCATTATCCCCTCCTAAGTGGTCTGCTTCACTATTCCCAGCTCTCCCCCATGTAAAGCTAAAATTAATTTATTCAAAAGGAAAAATCAAAGTTATCAAAAATAGACTGATCCCTCAAAGGACAGTTGTTCGTGCAAAAAAGGAAAAAGAAACTAAAATTAAAAGCATACAAATCAAAGTCAAAAGACATAGACCGGTCCCTTGAAGGACGACTATCATATATATTCTTCTTTCCATCCATATTATGTACATAGTAGACCATACCCTTGAAGGATGGCTACTCTTTTGTTATGTCATTTGGAAGGTTTCCTACATTGATCAGCCTTCCTTTAATCAATATTATTATAAATCTTCCCGCATAGATCAATTTTCTTTTATTATTGTTCTTCCCCTTTCCCAGAGCTGGGGCATAGTTCTAGGAACAACCATCTATGGAGATCCCTCTTCCCACATACAAGTTACATCTCCAATCACTTTTTCATGTCAACATTAGGTTTGTGATAATCTTTCATCCATATTTCCTCATGGTCTTTTGGTATAACTAACTATCGTTGGTTATGTGCTAACACCATCTATTGGATGCAAGTGCAATGACTTGAGTGGTAACCTTTTTTGTTTATCTCCAATCTAGTTTGAAGCATGGTTTACCTGTACGATCTTGCTACAACTATGTTTCATTTATCTCATCAAGATCATCTTTTATCAAAATCACATCAAATTTCACACTATGAATTCTATCTATATCCATGATCTCCTTGAATGCGCTTGTAAATACACTTTTCAGTTTACGAATTCTACTTGATCGCCATTGTAGTTTTCAAATCCTACTTGAGGATCCTTCTCAAGGAAAGTCCATTATCCTGAGCATCTTATCCCCCAACATGTTCAACAATGTATTTGATCCATTTCTCTTAGCTACCCATTTCCACTCATCACCTTATATCTATACATCATCCTTCTCACCTATTTGTCCCCCTGCACCACGCCAGATATCCAACTTCTCTTTCCTCTTGAGTTTCCCTTTCAATCTCCCACTTTCAGTTTAACAATCTTAATTAACCATCCATACAGCCAGAGAATCTTAGTTAAGGTATATCTTCTTCCATTGATCCTCTCATTGTAGAAGATTCTCCACCATTTCCTCTTTTAGTGGACAAAAAACACCACCACAAATGACTTTCCGCTCCTCTTTTTCCACTTGACACTCTTACATCATCAATCCCACCACCTGGGCATCATAATTAAGGATTTCCCTTACACTCTCCATCTACAATGCATATGTTCCTCTATTCACTCATGTCACACTCCTTTGTTTCCTTGTTATCATCTTGATATCATGTCCTTTCATCTCCTGTTCCATTTTGGTAAACACTGCTCAGTATTTTCATCATTCTTCTTCTTCTTCGGCTTGGCGATCCTACTTAACCATCCCCGTCGCAGGAAAATATTACTTAAGAGTCCCTCTTAAGAATGGTTTTTCATCTAACCCTTCCACCTCCCATTATATCTTCCTCATCTTCTGTCTCCTGCATCTCATCATACTCGTCCACTCTAACCAACCATTCCACACTTGTCTCCAATACAATGTTGTCTTTCTCCTTCCATATCATCATTTTCAGTTTAGTGATTTTACTTAACTCCTCATGCCACAATGGAGATCTTACTTAAGATTCCCTCTTAAGGATGATCTATCATCCTGACACTCCCCCACCACTCCAAATTGTTTCATACCATCTACATTTTCACATCATTCCCCATCATCACATCCTCTCACTCTCCTCTTCCATTCTCACAAACACCACTTCCTACTTTAACCCCATATCATTTCTATCATCCCTTGCTTGGTAATATTACTTATCCATTGCTTCCCCATTCATTGTGTGTCTTGTTTCTTCATCTTTCTCTCATTCATTCTCATCCACTGCATCCTCTCCTCACCTTCTTTGACACACATTCCATTATCCCTCCTTTAATTTACTCTTTCCACTCCAAATTCTAGAGTTCTCTCCACATATATACCCCCACACTTACCATTCATTGTCATTTTTCATCTCCTAACATTAGTTCATCATCATCTTCCATTCCCACGCTAATAATTATCAGTGGAATTCTCCTAAAAATCACTCATCCCCATTCTGCACAGCTTGGATCCTTTTCTTTGACCCCCTCCATTCTATCTTCATTCCTTCCTTCTTCTGTGTTTTCTAATCATTATCGAGGGATTTATCCTAACGTCCCTTCATTGGCGTTCCCCCTTCCATTCTTCATTTACTTTCCCCCTCTTCTCACATTTTTTCCCATCATTCCCTACTAGTCATTATCGGTGGATTTCTCCTAACATCCATTCAATGACATTGCCTCTCCTATCCCTTCCTCTATTTTTCTTTGCCACCTCTCCATATTTCACTCTTCTTTTCCAATTTATTCACTATCTTCATCATGCACCCTCTATCTATTTTCTCCTCATCAACTTATCCTCATCTCATGCATCTCCACATCTTTTCCAATATATGGCATTCCTCCCCTCAAGATTCTCTTTACGTTCCTTATACTTCTCACTCTTTATTGAATATCCTGGCTCCCTTCCTTCTGCATAATTTTCTCCGTTGTCCTAAACCTATCCTCCTGCAATGATCCAAAAATCTTATTTCACTTCCTCTATATCCTCTTCTTCCCCGTTTTACATCACACTTCCTTCTTACTTCCCCGTCGATAACTTAGCTCTTTAGCGTTGTCCCATTTTTTATCATCCCTCCATCCCCATGCATTTCCATGCGGTCATTCTCATATTCGTTTGCTTGGATTTCTTCACTATGATTTGTTTCCTTCAATTTTCTTTTCTCTATCATCTCTTTCATTTTGCATTACTTATATACCTTCCTCTGCTTTACCCTCCTTCATGCCTTTCATTTTAAATAAATCCCTCCCTTTTTCATAATTTTACCCTCTGTTTTGTCTTTTTCTTGACTTCTCCTTGCTTTTCCTTCATCATTTCCCCATTCCTCTATAATCCTTCTTTGTTATCTTCTTCCTTCCCTTTCATTCCTTATTTTCTCCTCCTCCGTCTTTGTCCCTCGTTTCCATACCCTTGTCGCCTTCACATTTGATCTTTCTTACTCTTCTCATAATCAACCAGTCCTCCTGTCCATTCCCTTTTCTCTTTCTCAACACCCCTCATGCCTAGCATTCATGGTCAATGTCAATGTTTCTTCGTTTATGTACCACCTTCTATCCATTTCATTACCGTTCTCATTCTTCTCTCTGCAACATTGACCTATTCCCTTTTTGAGAACCTTGTCACATCTTTTATCTTCGTCAGTCCTCTCACAAGGGCATCATCTCCATCCCTCATCCCATCTTCCTTTGAATTTTTTTTTCTTGGAGGATACCATAACGTCCATCACCTATCTCATCTTCTTTTCTTCCATGAATGTTTGTTCCACTTTTTTTCAAAAGTAGCTTGGATCCTTTCCATTATTTTCAAAGAAGTGTGACTGATCTCCTTTTTCTTCGCTCCATTATTCATCTTCCTTCAACTGCAAACCTTTCTTAAGAAATATATATTCAACATCCTATTTAACACCCTCTTGGGGCATTTTATCCAATCTATTCTTCATATCCACATTCATGGACATACTCGTTCCCCCTAGGATATTTTATTTCAACATCCATCTCCCATTATGTCATTTTTGTGTCTTGTTTCGAGGAAACTTTTCATCCTTGTACTTGTCAACACATATAACTCACTTCTTGTCCTTCTTGTGCCTTGTGTTGGGGCATCATTATTTTCATCTTCGTCCCTTTTGCAGACGCATGATTGTTTTTGCACGATTCCTCATAGACAAAGGATTGCGCATACCTTTCGCATTCAGTTACATATATTTTTATGTTTTCCTATGACCCATTGGTCATCACAGAATACATCCATACTACAGTGGTCTTCACCCATTCACTAGTCTGTAGAACATTGTCGTCTATCTCCCTTGAGACCACAATCATCCTCTACCGATGTGATATTGGAGTCACCGCCATATCTTTCATTGATATTGCTATCATTTTTCACCTAGGGAATCTTTCCTTTGGTCATGTCTTTATCCATTCTCAGACACATAATTTCATCCAATCCATGTTTTTTTGTCTCGTGGATTGTTATTGCAAACCACTCAACAAAAATGGGAAAATGTAGACACCAACTACTGATGTAACGCCCCTCCATCATATCGCATTCATTCAACCTTTCCTCTCACTTTTATTTTGCCTAAATTTGACTAAATTTCATCTATTTACTCACCTTTATTTAATTAATTATCAAATGGACTCCATGTGGACCCATTTGATAATTAAAATTTTGGCATTATCTCCCATATCAAATTATTCAATTCATGGGTAATAATATACCCATCCGACACCCTTTTCTTAATTTCAAAAGATGGAATATATTATCTCACCTACTATGTCAATCATGTTCCCCACTCCATCTAATAAATCAAACTGTGGGCTCCGTGTGATCACATCATGTCTCTTAACCCTGGTTAATTGATCAAACCCCGGTTTCTCGTTAACCCTAATCTAACCACACCTCCAAGTTATAAATATGGGTTTTCCCCCCTCTTTGAAAAAAAACTGAAGACCATTTTGTAAATTTGAGGTCAAGGCTAACCTTTTCTGTTGTTAGAAGTTAGAAGGTGAGAAGTGTGGGAGAAATATTTTATGTTGTTCATTATCTTTCCATCCTAATGCCTAGTTCATCTCCATATCAGAGCACAAGCTAAGTCCCCTCATCATTTAGTTACTTGTCATTTTGTATTTCACTATTTATGCATGCCATCTACTGTTTATCATCTATTGTTATCTTTCTGTACATGGGGGTTGACATCCTCCAAGGGAGTTCATAGCCTCTTGGAACCGGTATTATCCAGGAAACCCCCGCATATTGTTATCTAATCACATTTGTTTCTATTTTGCATATCTATCTTTTTTGTATCACACATCTATCTTATTTACGCTCATAGATCCACATCTGCAGCTAAGGTCCTAAGCCCTCCATCATTCAAAGTTGCTGGTGGCTTCCACTATTGGCTTTCACCCGTGTGAGAATGAGGTTTCCTAGTCAACACTAGGCTTGCATGATAATGTTGTGCACACCTTATGCATGCCACCAATGCTTAATTGAGATCATTTACTTCTATTTATTTCCATGAAACACTTCTTAATCCTCCATTCACTATTAAATCCCTAAAACCTTTGTATTCATATGGAATCATACCATTTTTAATTATGAGAACTTTGTTAGATATGATCTCTTATCAACTTCAATTCAGTTATCAAGGGTAACACTTGGTTCTTGATTTGTAAATCACGAATAGGGACCAACAAAATAATTTGGTTGAGCTCAATCCGATGAAGGGAATCTTCCATAACATATCAATAGAGATTCAAGTTGATCTAAGGAATATTTTTAAGGGCATATTTATTTACAAGAGGCATATTTATTCTCCCTTTATAAGCTTCCATGAGTTATATAAATATAAGGGATCTATGAGTATCAAAACATCAAGGAATAAAGTTTATCCTCTTGTTATAAGGCGTCTAGTGTGAGATTCTTAGTTAAACCAATTTGGTTATGTAGAAGAATTACAAAGTTTGCAATCCTAGGATAGGTATAATATTGGAATTCTTAGAAGAATTATTGCAATTTTTTCATAAGACTATAATTGCAAAGAAGTACCATTTTTCCTAATTCTGTAATCTTTTCTTACACAAATAAACAAAGGTTTCATTGTTTCTTTTTTTAATTTTTGCCTAAGATCTTGCTTTAATGAGATTTAAATCTAATATAGGGTTGTTTGGTGTAAGGAATCCCTTGAGCTGGTAACATTAACCATGAATGCACCAAAATGTCAGATATACTACTTGTTCTCTATCGATCATATATGATGCACATTGATTTTGAAACCATGTTTAGTACATACGATTTATATGGTTCGCATACTAGATACTTTTTACATATTACAACTTAAACTCTTTTGCATTTTGATTTGAATGATACACATAAGAATCCCTTGCCTTAAAAGGGATGTGTTTTTTTGGGATGTCTTAGAAGTCCACATAGATCATAGTGGAATGCCACAGACAAGAAGATGAATATCATTTCATATAGTTCATATCAAATCCTCATGGAATTGGCACAAGTTCATTCATACATGCTAAGACCATTAGGTCATTCATGTCAAATCTAGTATAAATATTTAACATTTTCATTACAAATTTAATCCAAATTGCAGTTACATGGACTTTGTAGCAGCTCATACAAATTCATATACATTTGTGATAGTTATACAGTTCGTATTAAATTTACATGCATTATTTACAAGTTCATTGTACATATTCATATAAATTTGTGACAATTATACAGTTCATATAATATTTACTTGGACTTAATACAAGTTAATCCTACGGATTCAAATTACATTCGTGACATGTATGCAGTTCAATCATATTTACGTGGAATTTTTACAATTTCATTGTACACACACACACACACACATATAAACTCATGACATTGATATAGTTATGATCATATTTACATGGAATTTGCATGGTTTTATTTATACATACATAAACCATTAGGTTGTATTCATATCAAATTTATGGAAATTCTATTACATACATGACACATAGCTCCTTCTGTAGACACCAATTTTCGGTATAGCGCCCCTCCGTCATCTCACATTCATGCAATTTCCATTGTCGCTGCTCTTTTTCTTAAATTAAATGAAATCCCATCCATTTGCTCACCTTGTTTAATGTTTTATCAAATGGGCTCCATGTAGACCCATTTGATAATTCAACTTTTGGCATTATCCCCTATCTCTCACAAATTATTAATCCATGGGTATTAATATACCCATCTGACATGCCTTTATAAATGGAATTTATTATCTCACCTACCATGTCAATCATGATCTCCACTCCATCTAATAATTCAAGCCGTGGTCCCCACATGATCACATCATATCTCTTAACTTAGGTTACTTTACTCAACCCTGAGTATCATTTAACCTACAATCTAACCTCACATCCAAGCTATAAATATGGGTTTTCCCCCATATTTCAAGGACCCTGACTGATATTTTTCAAGAAGACATGGAGAGACCTAGGCCTTGAGAAGAGAAGAAAGAGCTTAATTAAGTTCTTCCATTTTGAGGAATAAACATTTGCCATGGTTCATTATCTTGCCATCTTGATGCCTGGTTCATCTCTATAACAGAGCACAAGCTAAGTTCCCTTGTCATTTTAGTTACTTGTCGTTTTATATTCCATTACTATTGTTCATGATCAATTATTATCTTGTTTGACACAGGGGTTGACATCCTCCAAGAAAGTTAAAATCCTCTTGGAACCGACACTGTCCGGAAAACCCTACATATTGTGATCTATTCTTATATGTTTCAGTTTTGCAGATCCATCTTCTTTATATCATGCATCTATCTTATTTACACCTGTAGATCCACATTTGCATCTGAGGTCCTAAGCCCTCCATCATTCGAAGTAGTTGGTGGCTCTCAGTATCAGTCTTCACCTCACTTGAGAATGAAGTTTCATGTACAACATTTTGGCACGCCTAGTGGGACCAGATCCTAGATCTGGTCATTTCGTTTGTTAATTTACTCATCTTTTCTAACTTGCTTGTTTGCAATATCTTAGTATTTGTCGATTTCAGGTTAGTACTGTCACTCATTGAAATCACCAGGAGGTACGTGCTCTGCTTGTTTTCTGTTGACATTTACCTGCATGGGATATAAATCTAGAAATTAACCTTGTTCTTCTAGTTGTCGTCACATCTTATATTTTGTATCTTTTGTTTTTCTGACTCACCTGTTCACGGGATTGAGTATTATCTTTGTTTGTTTCGCATGTTACTTACACTTTATCATCTTTATTTATCTCGAAACACATGGTTTTGTTATTTAGAATGTATTTTTATTTGGTGGTTTATAAGCAGTCGATAGTTTTATTATTGTTGTAATAAAATAATTAATTAATAATAATATATAAATAAATAAATAAATGTGATTTATACTTAAAATATATAATAATAAAAGAAATATATTTAAAAAATTAAATTAAAAAATCACTATCCTAAATTACCCCTCCCCTACCTATCACCCTATTTCACCAAACCAAGCTCTTAACTCCCCTCGGCTCACCTAACTACCCATGAGCACCACCCTGACTCTATCATATCTCTCCTCTCTCACACACCCCTAACTCACCTACTCCCACCTCATACACAGCTCGACTCTGCCCCGAGCCCATATGGCCCCTTCATCGCGCTCAATACCTTGATCTCCAACTCAACCTCACCCACCATCTACCTCCGCTTCACCCTGTCCCCATCTGCCCAAGCTTCCATATCACCCCTTCTCACTCCATCTGAGCACCCTATCTCCCTATCCAACTTGACTCCCTCCTACTGAATTCACAACTCCCTTTTTCTTCTCCTCAGCCATTAAGCCTGTAAATCCCTCCCCACCTCCCTTCTCGCCTCTCGAGCCTATCTTCCTCCTATGTTGCTCTCTGTCTCTTATTCCCATCTCCTCTACACTCGAACTGGGGACTTCCATTCCTATCCAACGTATCTCTCCCACCTCTTTCAACTCATTCCTGAGTCCCTCTTTCCCCAGCCCTTATTCTTCAACAAGCCACCCACACTTCTCATCTCCCCTCAACATCAAGCACACCCCGCAGCTCCCCTTGATGAAACCGCCGGATTCTCCATCCTCCTCTACCTGAGTTCCCGTCTAACTTCCTTCCTATGCAGATCCTCACCTTTCCCCCGACTCTCTTATCCCTGAATCCACGCCCATACTCAACCACTGCCCTCCAACTACTCTATCCAACGGCCTCACTTCTCCCTTCCTCTCGACTCTTCTCCACTCACCCCACATACGGCTCGACCCTATCCTCCACCCCCAACTGACATACACGAACCATGTGGTCTTCACCTCTCTTCCATGCACACTTTCCTTGGACTAAGAGAGGGACCCCTTCCATGCGAACTCACATGGCCGAACCACAC
>JAHRHJ020000627.1:0-59356 GCA_019776745.2 Taxus chinensis
AATATGGGCAAGGCCCAATTTTTCTACATGTGTATACCTAGTCTCATAATCCATGAGGGTACAACTTATATCATAAACGGCGTGTTCTCTCCGCGTGCCGAATCCCGATGTGCGAGCATAGCACCTATAGCTGGTCAGGTGGCGGAAAGATAAAGGTAGAAAGGGTGCGGGGGTTCGCCTGTGGTGGTATAAGTACGGGTTGCTGCAATAGATAGGAATTTGCGAGCTTCAAGGCTTGGTGACACTCCACACACCATTGAAAGGCAATGTTCCTTTTAAGAAGGTGATGAAAAGGTTACACCGATCCGAGAGTTGGTAGATGAAACGTCGGATAGATTGAGTTTACTTGTAAACTACGCAATTGTTTGAGATTTTTGGTGGGGGAATTTCTAGGCATAGCTTTGACTTTAAATGGATTCGACCCTCATGCCCACGCCACAAGAGACGATAAAGCCAAAATGTTTTCCTAAGAACAACCAAAGACACATTTCTTTGGTTTAAGGCAGACAGAATATTTGGTAGCAACAGGGATCAAAAATAATGGTTAAAACATCAAGATGTTCCACTACTACGATGTTTAGACTTGGCCAAAAATCCGTCGACGTAATCTTCAGGATAGTGTGCCTAATGTCATGAAAATGTAGGTCATAAGCCCCGCTGAGAGGTTGCACCAGCATTCTTAAGGCCACGGCATGACACAGACCGAAGGTTCCTCCAAGGAGTTATGAAGGCAGTTTTGGTGTTGATCGGCAGGGGCAACCAAAATTTGGTGTTATCCAGGAAAATCCATCCATGAGAAGAGCATCTCCATGACCGCACTTTAGATCAACAGTGTGGTCAATGCTATGTAAGGGGAAGTCATCCTTGGGCAGCACGGGTTAAGATCCCCAGAATCTGTTCATATCTGAAGCCCCCTGTCGCTTTTAGTGACAGGTATGATGTTTAGAAATCCCTTGAGGGTAGTCGAGAGGCAGGATAAATGAAACAAAAGGAGTCATTGTATCTCCTCTTTGTACCAAGAGAGCAATGCGTGGATGCATTTTTCTCAATTTTCCTGTTTGACTGGGTTTGGGAATCGGGGTTTAGTGATGTTTGGACTGCATGTAGGATCATTCCTGGCATGTCAGTGTAAGATATGCGAAATTTTTAGTTCGAGCAGAGAAAGGTAGTAAGGCGGGTTGTGCTGATTGGTAAGGGATGGTCCAATCTTACAATGTGAGGATCCTTCCATGTGATTTGATTCTATGGTAAGATTCGTTCAGCATGGTTTGGGTTTCAGTGGTAGCTCGTTGAATATAAGAAACCATCCCGGCGCCAAGGTAAGTGAGGATGATTCTTCATCCCTGGCATTCAACAACATAATCAAAGTTGAATCCTCTTACGATCCGTCTACATACAGAAGGGGAGAGAATATGGGTCCTCCATTATCACGTTGATAAGTGAGAGGAACCTATGAAGAAGCATTTATGAAAAAAAAAGTAGGAGGGATGGATTCATGGTCTATAGTTCTGTGGGTGATCAATGGCAAATTGGGTATTATGGTTTGGTAGGGTGACGTCTTCTTCTTCCAGGAGACCGCTGACAGGAGGTGCCTTCCTGTTGTTAGCTTTGGTATCGGAAACCTGAGACCACTGCGAGCCATTATTTTTATGGTAGTAAACTGATGAGTGTATGTCGGCCTTATTCGTAAGGCCAAAACCAAATCCTTTCCACGCCACAGCGCGTCAAGATGTTTAGGGCGAAACGACGATTTTCAGTATTGAAAATCGATTGGAAAGTAACCCCACAGAGGAGGTTCAGGGTTAATTGAGGATGCGTCATCACCCCCATACATTAGGTTATTGCGTCAATGGGGTTGTCCGTTAGAGATATCTCCCCCACGGACGGTCTTAGGTGGGATGTGCATGTAATTTCCGTACTCCTACGGGTAGGGAAGAACTAACGTTTATAAATGGTGGTACTCCCCCAGTGTAAAGAGGCGCTGAAAACCTCTACTAATGGGTCGGAGGGAAAATGTTAGCTGCGGGAAGGGAAGTGGTTTTTTGCGATGGTGGTTTCATCAATTGAATGCGTAGGCAAAACGCTTGAGGTGGATGGTTAGGTACTTTGAGGAGGATGGTTGGGTTGAATGTAATGGGTGTCTTGATTGGTATAACACATCATTAGGGCGGTATAACAGATTGCAGGTTTTAAGGGGGGAGGGTCCCAGTTTTTACGGGTGTAAGAACTTCCCCTCGTACTCAAATTTTATGCATCTGTAATGTTGAAGGCTCGGATTCCAAGGACGCCTAGCAATATAGTATATTGGAACTCTCCCTCCAAGCATAGAATATTCAGGTAAAGTACGTGGTCCTACCGAATGTTGAGGATCACTGTGCCCTAATGTAGAAGTAATAGCGTCATTGAATGACCGCAGCATGATGTGTTTGGCACACTGCAACTGAAGGGAGTTTCATTTGTTTGGAAGGCTTTTGAAGAGATGCAGGTTTTAGGGCCTAAGCCCCCCCGTCAATCATAACCGACGTACGCGAAATTCCCGGATGTCGCCTGAGATGAAAAGAGCAGGGTCAGATCTTCTGTACCAAGTCAACATTTCGTCTTCGGGAGAACTGACACAACTACATCACTTGTTGTATAGCGAAGAAGTTGTTTTGGGCCGTGGTGTTGTTTTGTGAGAGAGCAACGTGATTGGTGTTAGAATGAGGCGACATGCAGGGTTTCATTAGGTAAAAAAAACACCCTACTCACTTGAAGGATCTCAACGAGAGCTTTCATGAGATTCAGAAGTCTGAATGAGATCATACAATGTCCTTTTTAACGGGCGATTGGTGAAGCTGGTTAATCATATTCGGTGGGAATGGCATTATAGAAGGGATTGGGGTCCCGAATGACCCACTTTAGGTGGTGGTGCAATCGGGATGTTTGCGGAGAAGAGATGCCTGGTGTGTTTTCTTTTGCTTCCCATTGTTTTTTTCTACGCTCGAGTACACACCTAATCATATTAATCTCGTAGACCGGAGATGAAGAGATGATTGGATAATCCATGTCTTCAGAGGTGGGGTTGTAATATGATAGATCTTTGGTGAGTCGGGACGATGTATAGAGAGAGGAATGAAACTAAAGGTCTCTCCCTTCGTAAGTTTCTTTCTTACCCTTTCTATCTGGGAGAGGTGATTGACGAAGGATGGTTTTTTAGAGAGTTGCATCCCTCCACTCAATGTCCTGGTTGCGTGATAAGCGCAGATTTTAGACTCATCGTACCTATAGTTCGGGGTTTTGCAGGTCATAAGGTCTAAGTGAGGTAGTGAAATGGTCGCATTTTCCACCACTAGCAGGATTTTGGCGTAAGGATCCTTTGAGTGGGTCAACATTGGAAGAGGATGAGGGTATTGGTTGTTCGGTGTTATTGTAATGTTTGGGTATGATGGGTTCACACGGTTGGTGGTTTAGGCCTAGGGGTGTTGAACGTGTTGTTTCACTAACGTGATTTCTTTGGCGGGGCAGAAGCATGTTGGATGATAAGCCCCATATATGTGGTATCAGAAAAACAACCACGGGTAAATAGGAAGTGACGAAAACAAATCTGTTGATATGGATTTGTTTAGGGTATAGGTGGACAGGATACGCGAGAAGTGACGGTGGGCATACCCTGGAATTCTATATAGGTGCGGGAAGGTGTAGGTGTTTTGAAGGAAACGAGGGAGGTATGATATATTGCTGTAGTGTAGAGGGATGGGGTCCCAAGATGGAAGGTAGGGCTATGATTATGATTGTTTTGATTGTGATAGGGGCACGGATGAGTTTGTCTCCTAGGTGGAAGGACAATTGATTTTGGATAGATGAGTCACTTAGGCGGGGTACGTAGACTGGCATGGTGAGGGGTCCAAGCATAGGGGAAGATATGGTTAAGTGATAGAAGTGAGGGGAAGTGGTAGACGGTGAGGGGGTGAAGTGGGAATGGGTGAAGGTGAGAACAGGGCATTTAAGCTTCTGTAAACACTTGGTGGTATATGGTGTGGATTGGAGTTCACAGGATTAGTCATTTGCATTTGAAGTAGAAAAAGGGGTACTCAAACGGTCCCCATAGGCATGTCTATCTTCTGTGGAATGACAGTCTCTAGGTGTGATTTGTATTTTTTTTGGAAGAAAGAGGTTGTAATTCCCAATCCACTGCGGGTGTGATACAAGCATGGGTAGATGAGGCACTGTCTCAATAGTGTTAAGAGGTCAACATTCGCGAAAACGATTTAGGCCGATGACGAACTAAGAGGTAAAGGGCGTGTTTGAGGGGGGCCGTTATGGTTAAAGAAGTTAGTGATGTCAGTGTAGAATTTCTCGTCCTAAAGGTACAAAGGAGTGGCGAGCTCTCCCTCTTGTCAGTTGAGAGCGGTAGAAGGGGATGTTTAGGAAATAGAGAAATTAGATAACATCTGCTCATAGTCTTTGTAGGGATGTGTGTAAAAGAGACTCGTCCTGAGAAGAGAATCTGGACATTTAACTCTTTTTTGGTAGAGGATGATTTCACTTTGGCTTGATGGTGGGAAGGAGGTTCAGACTCCTGTGTTGGTGGAGAGGCTTGATTCAAATTTTTTCAATAGAGGCTTTTTGGTTAAGAATCGAAGCTGCATGGATCTCTCATGAACCCTTCCTCGGCTTAAGATATCTTGGTTTACTTTACTATTGGACGAGTTATTCGGGAAATTGCTTTTGAAAATTTTGTAGATTTCGGTTAGCAGGGGCGTTAGGATTATCGCGTGGGTTGATATCCTCTGCGTCAACCATTTCCCTGCACTGAAGTTTTTCAACATCTTGTAGTTTTCATGACTATGTCCTTTTACGCGGTGAAAGTTACAAAGTCATTTTTCTTTGTACCAGGACGGTATTGTGCGGGTGGAGTCAACCCAGAGTGCGGTTAATGGGGCAAGGTGATGCCCCAGCTTTGAGCCATTTTCTCTAAAGGATGCGCCATAAGTTTCCTCCCAGGGAGTGTAATTGGTGGGCCCTCGCTTTGTATTTATAAGTGGTTTTGGCGGGATTGGACGGTGTTTGAGATTTACCATTAACCTGAGTGACAACTCCTTTTGATCTTAAAAAGTGGACCATGAGGATGGCGGTATTTGGCTGTTGGTAGAATTCGGAGTTCAGAAATTGGGGTTTTTGGTTACGCAAACCCGCAATTTTCTCTTCTTCTAAGGCTCGAATTTCTAGTTTTCCCCGTGCCATGTAAAGGCTCGTCGAATGTGCGACCAAGGTTTGGAATTTGAGGGTAGGGGAATGTGCTTAGTGCAGGCCTGCGTAATAGTTGATGAGTTTCGGTTTGAAGGCACGCATACGTAAGTTTGTTGATAATGCCCCGCCATCCGTCCAAACAAATCTGGCGATATATTCATCTTCAAATTGGGGTCGGATGGCATATAGGTCAGTGATAGATACTTTCTTGGCAATGTTAATGAGAAATGATCCAAGAAATATTGGGCTAGTTGGTTAAAAGAGAAGATTGAGTGCTGGGTTAAAGCACTGTCCACTCCAAGGCAGGTCCTGATAAGGACATGGGAAAAGGTGCGGCAGTAACAAGACATCATCATGGGCAATCAAATAACAAGCATGTCTAAATGATTGCAAGTTTTGTTGAGGATCCCTTTACTATTAAAACGAGTACCTTTGGCAACTCCCATTGAGGAGGATATGAATGAAGGGACAGAAGGGTGAATGGGCTCCCGAAAACTTTCTCGTCTGTCAAGGCGCTATACGACGTCCTGAAACAAGCCCGTCCAATCCAGGTTTTGCTTTTGTCCATCATTGTTTGATGAATCTGTGTTTGGATGAGTGAGGGTGCCACAAATAGGGATGTCCCAATAGGTGTTGAGTTACTGGATACGTGTCTGGGAATGAAAGGTAGGCGAGCTTGAGCAGGAAGCTCGTGTGATAGGTTGGCAAGAGTAATCATGAATGGAGTGGTCTGAAAGAGAGTGATATAGGGGCAGTTGTTGGTAATGAGACGTGAGGTCCAAGGTTACCAAGGAACGCTAATCGGAGGTCATATTAACCTCTGAAGCTGTCGGATTGGGAGACGGGCTAGTGATGCATGAAGTAAGGTATTGTTATTCAGGGGATTGGGAGGCTAAATGAGCAGCTATCTAATAGGCATGCCAATAAGGAGCTGACCATCAGGTCCGTACTGCAGGTGTAATGAACAAATAGTATTGTACAGCGCTTGGATTAGATCCACAAATTTGGTGTCATCCTTGTCTCCTACAGGAATTTGGGGGTCTCCAATGTGTCCTAGGTTCCCTATAGAATGTGAAGGGGTGATTCAAGGCAAAGACACAAGAGCAGGCATGTGAAACATGGCGGCGGCTTTGCTTTCCAAGTGATTGAAACCATAGACAGAACACACAGGAAAGTTTTAATCTATCAAGAACAAAAACAACTCAAATGATGAATTTGGCAAGTTGTAGGTTTGTCAGGGGCTGATGAAAGCATAAACCGATATCGGTTTAGTCACCGTGTCGGTCACAGAGAACATGACGTCGGTCCCTTACCCGATGCCGTTGTCGAAAGTCCCTAGGATAATAAAGATATAGAAAGGGCTGCTAATTTTGATTTAGCAACGTGATATATTGAATCACTTATGATCATAGAAGACAAAGTATGACAGAAAATAGGATTTGAAAAACAAGCAAGATGCAATGCAAATCTAGAGACTAACCCTAGGTTAATTTTCGTTATCGTGGGCTTATGCTTTAGACGTAATATGATGTCAGAACCTAAACAACAAGACTCTAGGGAAATGTCTAGTTTGTTTTGGCTTATAGGTTTACCTCATCGGGCGGAGGAATACCGCGAAAGGGGGGATGTTTGAGCTGTTTGTGTTTAATTGTGAAGTGGATTCGTAATGTGTTGTGCAGGAAACTAAGGTTATTCTTGTCATACCATGGATAACACCCCCCCACGTTGTAACGACCTGTTACTTATCATGTTCACTAGATTGAAGAACACAGCCAGAATGGCAATGCCACGTGTTTTTAAACCCAATCAAAAATTATATTCGATGAACAAGAGAGATGACTTTCACAATGCGAAACTAGAAAGCAAGACAAAGTCTTTAGTACGAAATATATAACACAAAAGCAGCAACAGCAAATACGCTTCCTAAAATGAATAAGGCAAGAGAAAGAAAAACCAAAATGGGTTCCCACCATGCGTGCCAAAATGTTTTCGCTCAAAGTTTCGGCTTCTGGAATAGAGTTTCTTCTATCTTTCATTCCTTTTAGAAACAATGAGTTAGGGTTTAGGAGAATACCTATTGAATGTCTAATGTGTGTGCGTCGTACCGTAGAGAAAGATCAGTGCTGACTGCGGAGACTCTCCTTTTTTTATCTTGAAGGACTACCTACAAATAAGAACACAAGACCACAAGGATTTGATTTAACATAAATGAGGAAACTGCCTTGGGCCCAGGAAATATAAAACTTCCTTCGAAGGTGGTCAGTTCCCCTGCTAATATGAAATTACACAAAAGACTCCCCCCCCCTCGCAAAATATCAATTATTATTTGTTCAAAAAACTAGGAGGGGAAAGGCTGGTCTTTCTGCTCGTGATAAGTGAGGAACCGATGGCGGTTATTGATGACCGATGCCGTTACTGATACCGATACCCCGGCGTTCTAGGATCTTCTTGGTAGCGATGGTGTTTTTGTAATGTGCTGGTTTTTTTTTGGATGGTATTAGGAAATGGGATGATTAAGTGAAAGAATGACAGTAATGCATGGCAACTTGGGGGTAGTGGATTCAGAAATGGAATTTAGGAGGACTGAGATTCAAGAAGCGTAAGAACTTTATAACGAAGGACATGTAAGAATCTTACTTACTGGTTGTTGACTCGAGATGCAACGTTGATCTCCTCCTTGGTTTAAACACTTTTGGTCTCTTTACTCATCTCTGCTCTGTCAAGTGAAATCTGGAGCTCTGTTCCTCGCTATAATGCCTCTGTTGATCCAGAAATCCTTTGACTGATCTCCCAAAATGAAATCGATCCGTTGTTTTGGTTGGGGAGCCCATTTACAGGAAATCGATGCCGGTTGCTTAACCGACGACGGTCGAGTAGGAAACCGGCATCGGTAAGGAAAATAGGATATTTTTAGTACAAATAGCCCACCTTCCCTGCTTTCTCCCGATAGATCAGTTGCGGCTAGGTCATCGCTGAAGGTCGGCTTTTGGTGGCGAGTAAGGAGGCATTAGTTATGGTGTGAGGCCTGACCAAGTCTTGTGGGTCTTATTAGGTTCGTTAGGTTAGGGCTAGGTCATGATGAGTGGCAAAGTGAGGTGGCGGGTAAAGGTGATGTGGGATTTTATCAATTATAAGGTAATTAATAAATAATTGTGTAAATTTTAGGTAATGAGGTTAGGTTGTGAAATGGGATGCGGGTCACAAGGGGTCGTAAGACACGAATTTGGTGTCTACAGTGAGCTTGATTGTTATTATGAGGTGTAGGAAACAGAGTGTATGTAGTGGTATGGGAGCTCAAGGGACGAGCAGTAGGTGGATAAGAAGTGATATAACACTATTTCAACAAGAACGTCGAAGATGTAATGCAATTAGGGGCTCAAGGCTCATGTTTACGCCAATCAAACGACAGCTAAACGTAAGTAAACGCAGATCCTAGGTGGTGAGTGATTATCCAAGGCCCGTCCAATTAGGAGCAATTTTCCCACGTTTGCTCTTTCTAGTTTGGTTACATGTTGATTCTCTTGAGGACAAGATCAACAACCTTAAAAGTACGCTCATGAAGTCGCTTATCATCACAACGCTTAATGGCTTTTTTGATAGATTTGGAAGGTGATCAAGAGCTGTAAGAATGGCGTTCGTCAAGAAGCTCCAATTGGGCTAACCGCTCTTGGCGGAAATCATCTTGGTGAAATAGTCCTGAAGAGATATTCTAAGGGAGGGTATTTGTATTTCGAGAGGCAACAACCTCGGTACCGTATACTAAAAAAAAGTGTGGATTAGTGAGGTACTATACAGTGCGATAAGCCCAAAGGCAAGGGGATGTTATCGTGCAATTCCTTCCGGATTCATTGACAGCCACAACTTTCAGTGAGGATTTTTTGGTTGTGTTTTTTATGAGGACTCAGCGTGCCCATGGCTTGTTTGATAGTAGGGTGATGAGAAGCTAAGTTTGATACCAACGTTTCGGGGCAAGGCCTTGCAACAAATGTTTTTGAAAAGCATTACCATTATCTGTTATTAAGGCGATGATGACTACCAAAACGATAGATAATGTGATGGTTAATGAATTCGACAATTTTTTTCTTTTTTGATTGAAATGAGGTGGAATAGCCTCCACCCATTTTTGTGTAATATTTTGTCGCTGTGTTATCCAACGGTGACGTTGTGAAGAGGTCAGGTGAATGCACCATAAGGTCTAAACCCCATTGTGAGAAGGGCCAAAGATCTCGATCGACCTGGAGCGGGTGGCTATGAGTATGTTGAAGGTTGGCCATGTTGTTGACAGAAAGACATAACACAACAACGCTTGACATATTCGTAGGCAGTCGAGATTGAGAGTAGGCCAATTAATCACCAAGGTGAAGGATTCGTTTGGCCACACGCAAGGAGGCCGGCTAAAATGTCCCCACAATACCGTCATGGACCTGTTGGATGGATGAGTTGGCCTCTGCACCAGTTATACAGTTAAGTAGGATCCATCAAAGCCACGTTTATAGAGGAGTCCCCCTGACCACATAACGTGAAAACTTTTAAGAAAAGCACGTTTTGTCGTTACTGAAGGTCGGTGGGAGGATAGCATTGTAAGGTTAATGCGTGAAATTTTGGTGGTACATGTATCCTGCGAACTAGTAGACACCTTATTTACATACAAACTACCGGGGGTGAATAGGAATGGACAAAAAGTTTTTTGCCATGACTAATCATTCACAGTCAGGTTGGTGCGGCGGGTCTTCTTTCTGGAGCTCTCTCTGGAGGCGAAGCAAGGCGTAGGGTTCGGCAAAGTTGGTAAGGGAGCGGGGAAAATGGTTTGTATAGAAATAGTGGAGTAAATAGAGGCTAGAAGTGAATCCACTAGTTTTTTGTGTAGTTTGGACGTTCCTCATTTTGTATTGGTAGACGCCCATAACTATTGAATACCATTGAGAGTCGGATAAAAATGTTGATAGATTTGATGCCTAAGTGGTAACGGAACTTGGAGACCGAGAACAGGCCTCGTATTCCACTATATTATGAGTGCAAGGGAAATCCAAGCCAAAAATGAAGAGGCAGAGGCGCAGCGTTGAGAGGAATGACGAACAACGCCGGGCTCCTCCCCTCTGGCATTTAATCCATCAAAGAAGAGGGTCATTTGATAGCAACTCTTCCGAGAGTGAAAAGAGTGGCGATGAGTTCGTCAGGGAAGGAAATTGGTAATTGTTCCCATGTAAAGGGGCCTCTCCGCAAGTTGGTCTGCAAGATTTTGTCCTTTGATTGACTTTGGTGTTGTAGCGAATTCAAGGTCATCGGGCTACAGCCATGTTAGTCGGTGCCGCTATAGCATAAGCATCGAGTTATATATGTTGTTTAGAATGGCGGCTTTGCAATACATATAATTACTGGGGGTCTGTGTTGGTGATGAAGACAAATTTTTTGTGATTCAGGAGGTAATGTCACGAACAGATTCTTGTTGATCTACAAATGATAGGGGCAAAAGAAGGTGTGGCACCACTAACATCAGAGTTATTTATAAGGTAATCTACAACTCATCGTTAATGTGTCACGAACTAGAGGTCATCAAGGAAGTGGGCTGCTCTGAGGCTCGTGAGCCTAGTTCTCATAATCCGGGTGAGGGTACACTTATAGACTGGGAAGCGGCAGCCTGTTCTCTCATGCCAATCTGATGTGGCGAGCATAGCAGCTATAGCATGGTCAGTGTTGAGAAAAGATAAAGGTAGAAAGGGCGTCGTCCTGGTTGGGATAGCATGGGTGGCTGCAAGAGATAGGATTTGAGAGCTTCGAAGGCTTGGTGACACTCCTCACTCCATTGAAAGGCAATGTCCCTTTTTAGAAGGTTATTAAGGTTGACACCGATCTGGAGTTGTGAGATGAAAACATCGAAGATTGGAGCTTCCTTATAAAACCTATAACGCAATTTGTTTGAGATTTTTTGGGTGATGGGCATTTCGACAAGGACATAGAATGGCTATCCACAGAGTTTTAGATGGAGAGCATACGAAGACCTCAAGAATAGTCCACGCAGAGAAGACGAATCACAGAATTGCCCAAGAACTTTTTCCCGAAAGAACAACCAAAGCCACATTTCTTTGGTTGAAGGTGGACAGAATATTGTAACAGGTGGCAAAATAATGGGTTAAAACATCAAGAAATGTTCACTACGATGTTTTAGCTTGCCAAGAAGATCGTCAACGTAAATCTTCAAGGATAGTGTGCATAATGTCATAAAAATGTAGGTCATATCCGCTGATAGGTTACAAACCATATTCTTAAGGCCAAATGCATGACCATGATAACAAGAAGGTTCTCCAAGGAGTATGAGGCCGTTTTGTGTGATCGTAGGGGCAACCAAAATTGTTGTATCCTTGAAAAGCCATCCATGAGAGAGAGCATACTCATGACCTGCAGTTAGATCAACCAGGTCAATGCTAGGTAAGGGGAAGTCATCCTTAGGCACGTGAGGTTAAAGATCCCCGGAAATCTATCATCTTCCAAGTCCCCCTATCGCTTTAGTGACAGGGTAACTTGTAGAAATCCATTGAGATCGTCAATCAGGCAAGAATGAAGGAAACAGAGGAGTCGTTGGAGTTCCTCTTTACCAAAGAGAGCAATGCGTGGGGATGCTTTTCTCAATTCTGTTTGAACTGTTTGGAATCGGGGTTTAGGGTGATGTTATGGATGCAATGGTAGAATCATTCCTGGCATGTCAGTCGTAAAGACATGCGAAAGCTTGGTTGGCGAGCACGGAGAAAGGTGTAACGGCGGCTTGTTCGGATGTGTTAAGGATTTGTCGCAATCTTCCAATGTGAGGATCCTCCTCCGTGTGGTATGTTGATTTCTATGGTAGATCGTTCATCATGGTTTTGGTTTTCAGTGGTCAGGCCGTGTGATATAAGAATCATCTGCGCAAGGTAAGTGAGAGTGAATCGTCATCCTGGCATAAAAACAACATTAATCAAAGGGAATCCGCCAGAAAAAACCCCCTCTTCGTCATGTCTGGATAAAGAATGGGAGAGAAAGATGGGGGGGGGTCCTCATTATCGTCGTTGATAAAATGAGAGGACCTATGAAGCTGCATTTATAAAAAAAAAATTATGAGGGATGGATTCAGGGTCTATAGATTGTGTGGGTGTGATGCAAAGTGGGTGAATGACGTTTGGTATGGGGCGACTCTTCTTCTTCCAGGGGGACAGCTGACAAGAGGTGTCTCCTATGTAGGTGTATCAGAACAACCCGATACCACTGCGACATTATGTTTACGGGTAGTCACGGAATTGAGTGTATGTCGGGCCTGTTCGGAAAGGCCAAAACCAAAAGCTTTCCCACGAAGCGAGTCAAGAAGTGATGGCGAACGACGATTTGTAATTCTTGAAAATCGGATTGTAAGGACCACACCAAGAGGGGAGGTTCAGGGTAATGGAGGATGCGTCAACCCCCCCATACGCTAGGTTAGTGCCTGAATGGTGGTCTAAGATATTACCCTCCCCACGTTATGGTCGTAGGTGGGATGTGCAGGTATTGTCCGTACTCCTGCGGGGTAGAAAGAACTACGTTTATATATGCATTACTTCTCCCCCAGCTTAAGGTGCTGAACAATCTACTAATGTGTCGGAGGTTGGAATGTTAGCTGCGGGATGGGAGTGTTTTTTATATGGTTGTTTCATCTTAAAGGCGTAGGTGCGGTTGAGGTGGATGGTTGAGGCCATTTGAAGAGGATGGTTGGGTTTAATGTATGGGTGTCTTGATTGGTATAAGCATATCGTTAGGGTGGTATAACATATCAGGTTTTAAAGGGTAGGGTCATCTTTTATTTTACGGTGTAGGACTTCCCCTCATACTCAAATTTTTATGCATCTATGTACTTTGAGGGAACGCATCCCATGGCTCAGGATCAAGGACGACCTAGCAATATATTATATTAGAACTCTCCCTCCAAGACATAGAATAGGTTCAGGTAAGTACGTGTCCTACCGAATGTTTGAGGATCACGGTGCCTAAGGTAGAAGTAATAGCGTCATTGATGAACCCACAACATGATGGGTTGGGGGGGGGGGGGCACACTGCAACTAAATGGATATTCATTTGTTGGAAGCTTTTGAGAGATGATTTATTGCTAGCACCCCCGTTAATCATAACACGACTACCCGAATGTCCCGCAGATGTAGCTGAGATGAAAAGAGCAGGGTCAGATGTCTGTACCAAAGTCAACAATTTCGTCTTCAGAAAACTTACTGGCACAGCTTGTTGTATAGAGACAAAGTTCTTGGGGCAGTGGGTTGTTTGGTGAGAGAAGAAACGTGATTGGTGTTAGAATGGAGGCGCAGGCGGCATGGTTTCATTAGGTAAAACCTCTATCCCTTGAAGGAGCTCAACGAGAGCTTGTGATGAGATTCAGAAGTCCTGAAATGGTATTATACAGTGTCATTTTTTAACGTGATTGGTGAAGCTGTTTAATAATTTCGTGGTCCAATGCCATTAGAGCGGATAAGCGGGTCTGCAAATGACCACTTAGGTGTGGTGTAATCGGGATTTGACGGAGAAAAGAGATGCCGCAGTGTGTTTTTCTTGGCTTTCCCCATTGTTTTTCTGCCCTCGAGTAGTGACACTAATCATATTAACTCGTACTACCTGAGATAGGAATCTGTTGGGATACCTCATGTCTTCAGATGTGGGGTTGATAATGATGATCTTGGTGAGGCGGGGACAGATGGTAGAGAGAGGATGGAAACTAAAGGTCTCTCCCTTCGTAAGTTGTCTTTCTTAATCTTTCTATCCGGGAGAGGGTGACTGACTAAGGTGGTTTTTTAGGAGCTTGCATCCCTCAACATCATGTCCTGGTTGCGTTGAATTAGGCACCATTTTATCCTCATCATAACCCATAGGTCGGGGTTTAGACGGATCATAATGTCCAAGTTGAGGTATGGAAAGGCCGCATTCTCCACGCAACATAGCAAGGATTTGGCGTAGAGATCCTTTGAGTGGGTCAAAATCGGAAGAGATGATGGTATTGGTGTGTGGGTTTTGGTATGTTTGGGCATGGTGGTTCGCACGGTGGTTGTTTAACCGAGGGTGTGTTGATTGTGTTGTACTAAACGTGATTTCTTTGGCGCCGAAGCATGTTTAGGTGATGAGCCGTAGATGATGTGGTATCAGAAAACACACGGGAAGAGGATGACAAACAAAATCTTTTGATGATGGAATTTGTTTTAGGTTGATAGTGGACGATACGCGGAGTGACGTGTTTGCCGATACCCTGGAATGTCTTGATGTTTGGGTGGCGGAAGAGGCGTATGTTGTTTTTAAATGAAAACACAGGAGGTAGGATATATGGATGTAAGGTATAGGGATGGGTCCCAATATGGAAGGTAGTATGACAAAAGAACATGAGTTTTTGAATGTATAGTGGCCAACGGATTGATTTGTCTCCTAGTGTCTGGAAGGGATTTATTTTGAGTAGATCGAGTCGCTTTATGGCGGGTGCGTTAACTGGGCAATTGGTTAGGTCCCAATCATAGGGGAAGATCTGGTTAATTTAATAGATAGCCGTGCATTTGGTATAGAGGTGCGGGGGTGAAAGGTGAGAACGTGTGCATTTTATCTTTTGTAAAACTTCGTGTATATGTTGGAGGACAGCAGGATTATCATTTTGTGCATTTGTAGAAAAAGGGTACTCAACGTCCCATAGGGCCGGTCTATCTTCGTGGAAATGACATTCCTCACTGTGAATATGAACTTTTGTACGGAAGAAGATGGGTGTGATTCCATTCCCTGTGGGGTGCACAGGAGGTATTGAGCACTGTTATCAATAGAGGTTAAAGTTCAACCGGTTCGTTGAAACGATTTAGTGAAGGGACTAATAGTAGGGGCGTGGTTGAGGGGATCTGGCATGTTTAAAGAAATGTGGTGAGTCAGTGTAAAGATATTTCTCGTCAAGGATGTCAAAAGGATTGCGTCCTCCTCTTGTGCAATCAATAGCGGTAGAAGGGGACGTTTGGGAAATAGATAGATTAGATAACATCCTCTCACATGTCTTGTAGGATGTGGTTTAAAAACTCATCAATGAAAGGAAGCTGGGTAGTTAACCTTTTATGGGCAAAGAATGATTTCACTTTTGGCTTATGGTGGTGAAGAGTTCAACTCCTGTGTTGGGGGAAGAGGCTTGATTAAAAAAAATTTCAATAGGGCTTTTGGCTTAGAATCGAGACCGCATGGATCCTCATGAACACTCTCCTCAGGCTAAGATGATCTTTGTTTAAACGTTACTTTGAACCGATGATTCGGGAATGCTTGTTGAAAATTTTCAGATTTCGGTTAGTCAGGGGCGTTAGGATTATCGAGTGTTATACCCCTGCATCAACCATTTTCCTACACTATTTTTTCAAACTCTTTGCAAGTTTTTTGACTATGTCCTTGGACGCCGCGGTGAAAGTTTACAAAGTCAGTTTTCTTTGTACCAGAAGGTATTTCATGGTGGAGTCAAACCCAGAGTGAGGTTTAACGTGGGCAATGGTGATATCCCAGCTTGAGGCAATGTCTCCAGGATAACGCCCATCAGGGTTCTCCAAGTGAGTGTAATGGATGGGCTCGGCTTTTGTACTATAGGTGGTTTTTCGGTGGAGTATTGACGTGTTTGAGATTTTGACCATTACCGCTTGGATACTCATTTGATTTAGAAGAAGTGGACACGATGAGTTGCGGTATTTGTCTTGTTGGTGAGAATCTTGAGTCAAAAGTTGGTTTTTGTTACGTAACCGCAATTTCTCTTCTTCTAAGGCTCGAATTTCTAAGTTTCCCGAGCCATAGTAAGGCCTCGTCGAATGTACGAAAAGTTTGAATTGAAGAGTAGGAGAAATGTGCTAGCACATGCCCGCTGAAAAGTTCGATAAGTTCAGCTTGGACGGCAAGCATATGGAAGTTGGTTGATAAAGGCCGCGTTGTGTTTTGATTTTCGGTGTTTTTGAAAAAGGATAAAGAGGAATGTGATTAAATAGAAATACACAAAAATATTTATATTCACCACACATGATAGGTTATGGTAGGGGATGGTCGAGCTAACCTTGGGAGACCCCATGTCTCCGAAGTGCTGCCTACATAGCCCATTGCACAAAGCAAGGAGGGGCCTCAGACCGATGTAGTTCTCCCTTAGGATCAGGGAGGGGGTGAATTTAGGCAATTTGGTATGGTTTAGGCAATTGGTCGTTTGGTAAAAATTTGATGTTGGTAGGGTAATGTTGTTGGTGCTGGTAGGATAATGTTGTTGGTGTAGGTATAGGTAAAGCAAAAGGTTAGCATACCCAAGTAGGAGGGAATAGTGTCCTGATTAAGATCAACACACAATCCTAGATGCGAGGCAAAGCGGAAAGAGTGTTCCGTAGGTGAAAAGAGCTAAACAAACCACACAACGTAGAACGAGCCTGAAGCCCTAAGTGCCGTGCACAGACGAGAAGTCCATAGTTGAAAAGAGTTGTATGATCACAATATATCAGGTGTACGTTACGTCCCTTGAGTTGAAACAAATGGTGAGGTGATGTGGATGATATAGCGGAGGTACAAAGAACTTGTTATAACGAAAGAGAACCTACCCTAAATAGACAAGTCCATGACCCAAAAAGTTCTTTTGAATGAGGCTTTTATTTTATTGAATGTAGACTGATCGATGCGGGAAGTCTACAAGGGATATTGATTGTTTTATTCTTGAGGTCTTCGCGAAGCTGATCAATGCGAGAAGCTTCTGATAAAGGCTGACTGTGTATAGCTGTCCTTCGGGGGAGCAGTCTATTTATAGTAGCAGATATGATTTTAGTACATAGCTGTCCTTCGGGGGAGCAGTCTATTTATAGTAGCAGCAATAGTTTGGCATATAGCTGTCCTTCGAGGGAGCAGTCTATATTTAATTTAGATGACTAGATATTCATTTGGCGTGAAGCATCTAGTTTAGTAGGAAGTTTGACTCAAGAAAATCCCTTAAGAATACGGCTTATTTTAATACTTTGAAGTCATGGACTAGACTAAAGAAGGGAAGGCATCATCAAGGGGAGGTGCGAAGTGATTTTGATTTTATTCGGAGATATAGAAAACAAAGCGTATGTAGCGGTAAATGAGCTCAAGGGACGAGCAGTAGGTAGATAAGAAGTGATATAACACTAGATTCAACAGTAGAATGGTCGAAGATGCAAGGCATTCAGGGGTTCAGGCTCAGGTTTACCATTAAGCGAAGCTAAACGATAAGTACCAGATCCATAGGTATGAGTGATTATATAAGGCCCAATCCAATTGGGAGCAAATTTTCCACGTTTGCTCTTTTCTAGTTTGGTTACATGTTGATTCTCTTTGAGAACAAGATCACCAACCTTAAAGGTACGCTCATGAAGTCGCTTATCATAAGCACGTTTGATGCGTTTTTGATAGATTTGAAGGTGATCAAGAGCTGTAAGACGGCGTTCATCAAGAAGCTCCAATTGGGCTAACCGCTCTTGGCGGAAATCATCGTTGGTGAGAATATCCTGAAGAGATATTCTAAGGGAGGGTATTTGTATTTCGAGAGGCAAAACAGCCTCGGTGCCGTATACCAAAGAAAAAGGTGTGGCATTAGTAGAAGTACGAATGCTAGTACGATAAGCCCAAAGGGCAAAGGGAATGTGATCGTGCCAATTTCTTCCAGATTCATTGACAACTTTCATGAGGATTTTGGTTAGTGTTTTATTAGAAGACTCGGCTTGCCCATTGGCTTGTGGATAGTAAGGTGATGAGAAACTAAGTTTGATACCAAAGTTGTCACAAAGGTCTCGCAACAACTTGTTTTTGAAAGATTTTCCATTATCTGTTATCAGGCGGTGAGGAACACCAAAACGACAGATAATGTGGTGGTTAATGAACTCGACAATTTTTTCTTTTTTGATTGAAATGAGTGGAATAGCCTCCACCCATTTTGTGTAATATTCGGTCGCTGTGAGTATCCAACGGTGACGTTGTGAAGAGGTTGGGTGAATCTCACCAATAAGGTCTAAACCCCACTGTGAGAAAGGCCAAAGATCTCGAGCGATCTGGAGCGGGTGGCTAGGAGTATGTTGAAGGTTGGCATGTTGCTGACACATAACACAACGCTTAACATATTCGTAGCAGTCGTTATTGAGAGTAGGCCAATAATAACCAAGGCGAAGGATTCGTTTGGCCACGGCAAGGCCGCTAAAATGTCCACCACAAATACCGTCATGGACCTGTTGGATGGTATGAGTGGCCTCCATGCCAGTTAGACAGCGAAGGAGGATACCATCAAAGCCACGTTTATAGAGGAGTCCCCCCATGACAACATAACGCGAAACACTTTTAAGAAAAGCACGTTTGCCGTTACTAGTAAGATCAGGTGGGAGGACAGAGATTGTAAGGTAGTCGTGAAATTGGTGGTACCAGGTATCCTGTGAATTAGTAGACACAGTATTTATCATACAAACTATCGGGGTTGAATAGGATGGGGCAAAAAGTTGTTGGACCACGACGAATAATTCAGAGTCAGTTGGCGCGGCGGGAATTTGCGAGGCTAAGCACGCCATAGTATCCGCAAATTTGTTAGTGGAGCGGGGAATGGTTTGTATAGAATAGTGGGTAAATAAAGCTAGAAGTGATTCTACATAGTGTTTGTATTTTTGAAGTTCCTCGTTTTTGCATTGGTAGACGCCCATAACTTGATTGACTACCAATTGAGAGTCGCCAAAAATGTTGATAGATTTGATACCTAAGTGTAACGCAACGTGGAGACCCAGAACAAGGGCCTCGTATTCTGCTGTATTATTAGTGCAAGGGAAATCAAGTCGGAATGAAAGAGGCATAGGTTCAGCGTTGAGAGGAATGAGAACAACGCCAGCTCCTCCGCCGCGCTGGCATTTAGATCCATCGAAGAAGAGGGTCATTGGGTACGACTCCTCCGTGAGGGAAAGAGTAGCGATGAGTTCGTCGGGAAATGTGAAATTGGTAAATTGTTCCCCTGGTACAGGAGCGTCCGCAAGTTGGTCTGCGATGGTTTGTCCTTTGATTGATTTCTGGTGGATAAACTCAAGGTCGAGGTCGGCGAGAAGCATGAGCCATCTAGCAATGCGTTGGTTCAGATGAGGTTTGGCGTACATGTAATGGATGGGGTCTGTATTGGTGATGACGAAAGTCTTGTGATTTAGAAGGTAGTGTCGGAGTTTGGTGGCAACGAATGATAGGGCAAGGCACAATTTTTCTACATGTGTGTACCTAGTCTCATAGTCCACCAAAGTACGACTTATATAATAAACGGCTTGTTCGTGATTCTCAGAGTCACGATGTGCAAGCATGGCTCCTACAGCGTGGTCGGTGGCGGAAAGGTAAAGGTAGAAAGGGCGGTTGTCTTGGGGTGGGATAAGCACGGGTGGCTGTAAGAGATAAGCTTTGAGAGCTTCGAAGGCTTGGTGACATTCTTCGCTCCATTGGAATGCAATATCCTTTTTAAGGAGGTGATGGAAAGGTTGACACCGATCCGAGAGTTGGGAGATGAAACGTCGGATAGATTGGAGCTTACCTTGTAAACTACGCAGTTGTTTGAGATTTTTGGGTGGGGGCATTTCTAGGATAGCTTTGACTTTCGATGGATCGACCTCAATGCCACGCAAAGAGACGATAAAGCCAAGAAGTTTTCCCGAAAGAACACCAAAAACACATTTCTTCGGTTGAAGGCGGACAGAATATTGTAACAGGCGATCAAAAATAATGGTTAAAACATCGAGATGTTCACTACGATGTTTAGACTTGCCAAGAAGATCGTCGACATAGTCTTCAAGGATAGTGTGCATAATGTCATGAAAAATGTAGGTCATAGCCCGCTGATAGGTAGCACCAGCATTCTTAAGGCCAAATGGCATGACACGATAACAAAAGGTTCCCCAAGGAGTTATGAAGGCAGTCTTGTGTTGATCGGCAGGGGCGACCAAAATTTGGTTGTATCCTGAAAAGCCATCCATGAGAGAAAGCATTTCATGACCCGCAGTGAGATCAACAAGTTGATCAATACTTGGGAGGGGGAAGTCATCCTTAGGGCAAGCGAGGTTAAGATCTCGGAAATCCGTGCATATCCGAAGTCCCCCCGTCGCTTTCGTGACAGGTACGATGTTAGAAATCCATTGAGGATAGTCAATAGGCAGAATGAAGGAAACAGAAAGGAGTCGTTGGAGTTCCTCTTTGACCAAGAGAGCAATGCGTGGATGCATTTTTCTCAATTTCTGTTTGACTGGTTTGGAATCGGGGTTTAGGGTGATGTTATGGACGGCAATGGTAGGATCAATTCCTGGCATGTCAGCGTAAGACCATGCGAACGCTTGGTTGCGAGCACAGAGAAAGGTAGTAAAGGCGGCTTGTTCTGATGTGTTAAGGGATTGTCCAATCTTCACTATGTGAGGATCTTCCTCCGTGTGGATGTTGATTTCTATAGTAGATTCATTCAGCATAGTTTGGGTTTCAGATGGTAGGGCGCGTTGAATATAAGAATCATCCGCGCCCAGGTAAGTGAGTATGGAGTCGTCATCCTGGCATTCAACAACATTAATCAAAGGCGAATCCTCTTCGATCATGTCTGGATACAGAAGGGGAAGAGAAGATGGGTCCTCATTATCGCGTTGATAAGTGAGAGGACCTATGAAGATAGCATTTATGAAAAAAAAAAGTTAGGAGGGATAGATTCAGGGTCCATCGATTCTGTGGGTGATGATGGCAAAGTAGGTGATGATGTTTCGGTAGGGGCAACGTCTTCCTCTTCCAGGATACAGCTGACAGGAGGTGTCTCTTGTGTAGGTGTTTCGGAAAAACCGAGACCACTGCGATCATTATGTTTGCGTGTGGTCACGGGAATGAGTGTATGTCGGCCTTGTTCGTAAAGGCCAAAACCAAAGCCTTTCCACGCACAGCGAGTCAAGAAGGTGAGGGCGAAACGACGATTTGTCAAGTATTGAAAATCGGATTGGAAGGGAACCACACCAAGAGGAGGTTCAGGGATAATGGAGGATGTGTCAACACCCCCATACGTTAGGTTAGTGCGGCAATGGGGTGGTCCGTAAGAGATTACCTCCCCCACGCGACAGTCGTAGGTGGGATGCGCATGTAATTGTCCGTACTCCTGCGGGGTAGGGAAAGAACTAACGTTATATAGGCGGTACTCCCCCAGCGTGAGGCGATGAAAAACATCTACTAAGGGGTCGGAGGTTGGGATGTTAGCTGCGGGAAGAGAAGTGGTTTGTGCGATGGTGGTTTCATCAGTTGAAGGCGTAGGTGCAGTTGAGGTGGATGGTTGAGGTACATTTGAAGAGGAAGGTTGGGTTGAATGTATGGGTGTCTTAATTGGTATAAGCACATCGTTTGGGCGGTATAACATATTGCAAGTTTTGAAGGGGGGAGGATCAGCTTTTACAGTGTAGGACTTCCCCTCATACTCAAATTTTATGCATCGATGTAATGTTGAGGGAACGCATCCCATGGCTCGGATCCAAGGACGACCCAGCAATATATTATATTGGAACTCTCCTTCAAGGACATAGAAGAGTTCGGGCAAAGTACATGGGCCTACGCGAATGTTGAGGATCACGGTGCCTAAGGTAGAAGTAATAGCGTCATTGAATGATCGCAACATGATGGGGTTGGCACACATGCAACTAGAAGGGATGTTCATTTGTTGGAAGGCTTTTGAAGAGATGATGTTTAGGCTAGCGCCCCCGTCAATCATAACCCGACGTACTCGAATGTCTCGGACGTAAGCGGAAATGAAAAGGGCAGGGTCAGGGTCTTCTGCACCAAAGTCGATAATTTCATCTTCCGAGAAACTAACCGCAGCGGCTTGTTGTTTTGAGACAGAAGTGGTGGGGGAGATGGATTGTTTGGTGAGAGAGGCAACGTGATTGGGTGTTAGAATGGAGGCAACGGGCAGGGTTTCGTTGGGTAAAACCTCTATCCCTTGAAGGATCTCAACGAGAGCTTGTCGATGAGATTCAGAGGTCTGAATGAGATCATATAGTGTCATTTTTACGGGCGATTGATGAAGCTGTTTGATCATGGTTCGGTGGGCAACTCCATTAGAGACGGGATAGGCGGGTCCGCGAATAACCACTTTAGGTGGTGGTGTAATCGGGATGGTTGAAGGAGAAAGAGATGCCGCAGGTGTGTTTTCTTTCGCTTTCCCATTGTTTTTCTGTCCTCGAGTAGCGACACTAATCATATTAATCTCGTAGACCTGAGATGAGGAAGATGGTTGGGATAATTCATGGTCTTCAAGAGGTGGGGTTGTAATAATGATAGATCTTGGTGAGGCGGGGATAGATGATATAGTAGAGGGAATTGACGCTAGCGGTCTCTCCCTTCGTAAGTTGTCTTTCTTAATCTTTCTATCCGGGAGAGGTGACTGGCGAAGGATGGTTTTTAGAGCTTTGCATCCTTCCACATCATGTCCAGGTGTGCGGTGATAGGCGCAGATTTTAGACTCATCGTAATCCATAGGTCGGGGCTTAGACGGGTCATAAGGTCTAAGTGGAGGTAGGGAGATGGTCGCATTCTCCACCAACATAGCAAGGATTTTGGCGTAAGATCCTTTGAGTGGGTCAAAATCGGAAGAGGATGAGGGTATTGATTGTGTGGGTTGTGGTAATGTTTGGGCGTGTTTAGTTCGTATGGGTGGTGGTTTAGCCAAGGGGTGCTGACACATGTTTTTCACTAAACGTGGTTTCTTTGACACAGAAGTTATGTTCGGCTGGTTAGATGATGAGGCTACAGACGGCGTGGTAACGGGAAACAACCACGGAGAAAGGGGAGTGACAGAAAATAAATCTTTTGATGATGGGATTGGTTTAGGGTTGATAGGTGGACCGGATACGCGGGGTAACGATGTTGTTATCCCCTTTGATCGCTGTATAGGTGTAGAAGGCGTAGGTCGTTTTGAAGAAAACGAAGGAGGTATGATATATTGATGTAAGGTGGAGGGATGAGGTCCCAATATGGAAGGCGGGTGTGACGATGAGGGTTTTGATTGTGATAGAGGCACGGATTGCGTTCGTCTCCTAGGTGGCGGGGCGGGTTTATTTTTGGATAAATCGAGTCGCTTAGGCGGGTGTGTTAGACTGGGCATTGGTGAGGTCCCAAGCGTAGGGGAAGATTTGGTTAAGTTAATAGAAGTGGAAGGGGCATTTGGTAGAGGTGAGGGGGGTGAAGGTGAGAACATGGGCATTTTAAGCTTTTGTAGGCACTTCGGGTATATGGTGGAGGCATCAGGATTGGTTGTTTGCATTTGAGTAGGAAAAGGGGTACTCAAACGTTCCCATAGGGCCTGTCTATCTTCTGTGAGACTGACAGTCCTCTCAGGTGTGAATAGGAACTTTGGTATGGAAGAAAGGTGGGTTGTGATTCCAGTCCATTGTGGGAGTGATACAGGGGGTAGATGAGGCACTGTATCAATAGATGTTAAGGAGGTCGACGGGTTGTTGAAAAGATTTAGGTGATGAGGGACTAATAGGCAGAAGGGCATGTTGGAGGGGGTCTGTCATGGCATTAAAAGAATTTAATGATGTCGGTGCGAGAGATTTCTCCTCTAAGGATGTCAAAAGGAGTGGTGAGCCTTCCTCTTGTGTAGCAAGAGTGGTAGAAGGGGACGTTTGGGAAATAGATAGATTAGACAACATCCGCTCGCAATCTTGTAGGGATGTGGTGTAAGAAGACTCATTGATGGGAAGGGAAGCCTGGGCAGTTAACTCTTCTATGGGTAAAGGAATGATTTCGCTTTGGCTTGATGGTGGTAAAGGAGGTTCGGGCTCCTGTGTTAGTGAAGAGGCTTGATTCAAAATTTTCTCGATAGAGGCTTTTGGCTGAGAATCGAAGACTGCATGGATCTCATGAACACTCTCCTCAGCTAAGATATCTTGGTTCACGTTGCTGCTGGACGAGTGATTCGGGAATGGCTTGTTGAAAATTTTCAGATTTCGGTTAGCAGGGGCGTTAGGATTATCGAGTGTTATATCCCCTGCATCAACCATTTCCTGCACTATGTTTTTCAACATCTTGCAGTTTTCATGACTATGTCCTTTTACGCGGTGAAAGTTACAAAAGTCATTTTCTTTGTACCAGGAAGGTATTGCGCGGGTGGAGTCAAACCCAGAGTGAGGTTTAACAGGGGGCAAGGTGATAGCCCCAGCTTTGAGCAATTTCTCCAATATCACATCATAGGTTTCTCCCAAGGGAGTGTAGCTGATGGGTTCGGCTTTGTATTTATAGGTGGTTTTTGGTGGAGTATTGGACGGTGGTTGGGATTTGACCATCACTGCGTGGACAGCTCCTTTTGATTTAGAAGAGGTGGACGCGTGAGGAGTGGTGGTATTTGGTTTATTGGTAGAATCAGGAGTTCGGAAAGTGGAGTTCTTGTTGCGCAACCGCAGTTTCTCTTCCTCTAAGGCTCGAATTTCTAATTTTCGAGCCATAGTAAAGGCCTCGTCGAATGTACGGAAAGTTTGAATTTGGAGGGTAGGGGAGATGTGCTTAGCGCAGGCCCGCGTAAACAGTTCGATAAGTTCGGTTTGAGGCAAGGCATACGTAAGTTGGTTGATAAGGCCCCGCCATCGTCCAACGAAATCTGCGATAGATTCGTCTTCGAATTGTCGGATGGCATAGAGGTCAGTGATAGATACTTTCTTGGCAATGTTAATGGAGAAATGATCCAAGAAAGATTGGGCTAGTTGGTTAAAAGAGAAGATTGAGTGCTGGGTTAAAGCACTGTACCACTCCAAGGCAGGCCCTGATAAGGACATGGGAAAGGTGCGGAGTAACAAGGCATCATCATGGGCAATCAAATAACAAGCATGTCTAAATGATCGCAAGTGTTGTTGAGGATCCTCTTTACTGTTAAAACGAGTAAACTTTGGCAACTCCCATTGAGGAGGATATGAATGAAGGGGGACAGAAGGGTGAATGGGCTCCCGACAAACTTGCTCGTATGTCAAGGCGCTACGACTTCCTGAAACGGAAGCCTCCAGGTTTTGCATTTTGTCCATCATTTGCTTGATGAAATCTGTGGTTGGATGAGGTGATGGTGCCACAGAATAGGGATGTCCCATATAAGGTGTTGAGGTTACTGGATACGTGTATGGGAATGAAAAGGTAGGCGGAGCTTGAGAAGGAAAGCTCGTTTGAATAGGTGGCAGAGAGTAAGTCATGAATGGAGTGGTCTGAAAGAGAGACGAGATAGGGGCAGTTGGTGGTGGCGATACGTGGGGCCCCAGGTTAACCAAAGGAAAGCTAATCGGGGTCGTATGAACCTCTGAAGCTGTCGGATTGGGAGACGGGGCTAGTGATGCAGGAAGTAAGGTATTGTTATCAGGAGGAGTAGGAGCTAAATGAGCAGCTATACTAATAGGCATGCCCATAAGGAGCTGACCATCAGGCGTACGGTCAGGGGTATGAGACAAATAGTATTGTACAGCGCTGGGATTAGCATCCAGAAATTTGGCAAAGTCCTTGTCTCCTACAGGAATTTGGGGGATCTCACTGGTGTCTGTAGGGTTCCCTATAGAATGTGAAGGGGGTGATTCAGGCAAAGACACAGAGCAGGCATGTGAAACCATGGCGGCGGCTTGCTTCCGAGTGATGACAACCATAGACTAGAACACCCAGGAAAGTTTCAATCTATCAAGAACAAAAACAACCTCTGAATGGTGAATTTGGCAAGCTGCTGGTTTGTCAGGGGCTGATGAAGACAGTAACCGATATCGGTTTACTAACCGGTGTCGGTCACAGGGGAAACGACGTCGGTCCCTTAATCGATGCCGGTGTAAAAAAAATCTAAGATAAGAAGATACAAAGGGGCTGCTAATTTGATTTTTAGCAACGTTGAGTATTTTTATCAACTTATTGATCACAGAAGACAAAGTATGACAGAGAAAACAGAATTTGAAAACAAGCAAGAGGCACACGCAAATCTAGAGATTAACCCTAGGGTTAATTTTAGTTATCGTGGGCTTATGCCTTTAGACGTAAGATGATGTCAGAATCCTAAACAACAAGACCTAGGGGAAATGTCAAGTTTGTTTTGGCTTATAAGGTTACCTCAATCGGGCGGAGGAATACCGCGGAAAAGGGGGGATGTTTGAGCTGTTGTGTTAATTGTGAAGTGATTCGGTATGTGTTGTGCAGTGAAACTAAGGTTAATTTCCTGTCAATACCGTGGATATCACCCCCACGTGTACGACCTGTTACTTAATCTATGTTCACTAGAATTGGAGAACAACAAGCAGGAATGCAATGCACGTGTTTTAAAACCCAAATCGAAAGTGATATTCGATGAAGCAAAAGAGATGACTTTCACTAATGCGAAACCAGGAAAGCAAGACAAATTCTTTACTAAAATATATAACAAAAACAGCAACAGCAAATATGCTTCCTAAAATGAAAATAAGCAAGAGAAAGAAACCCAAAATGGGTCCCACCGGGCGTGCCAAAATGTTTCACTCGGAAATGCTTCGTTCCTTATAGAAACAGATAAGGTTAGGGTTAGGAGGAATACCTGTAGAATGTCGAGATGATGTGCGCGTACCGTAGAGAAAGATCAGGCTGACTGCGAAGAACTCCTTTTTGTCTTGGAAGGACTACCTGCAAATAAGAACACAAGACCACAAGATTTTGATTAGATAGTAAATGAGGGAACTGCCTTGGGCCCAGGAAATATGAAACTTCCTTTCGAAGGTGGTCAGTTCCCCTGCCGATATGAGTTAACACAAAATACTGTAAAATATCAATTAAATTGCTTGGCTGAACTGGGTAGGGGAAAGGCTGTTTTTCCTGGTTTTTGATCAAAGGAACCGATGCCGGTTACCTATAACCGATGGCGGTTACTGATAACCGATACCGGTGGGTTCTAGGATCTTCTGGGCTGGTTGTGGAGTTTGTAATGGCTGATTTTTGGATAGTTTTTGGGGAACGGGATGGTTAGAAACAAAAGAATGACAGCTAGAGGCAATGGTACGTTGGATAATGGATCCAGAAACGGATTTGGGAGGACTGTAATTCCAAAAGCATAAGAAATGTTATAATGGAGGACATGCAAGATGTAACTTACTGGTTTTTGACGAAGATGCCAGTTGATCTCCTTGGCTGCCAACTCTTCTGGTTTCTTCACTCGTCTCTGCTTGGTCAAGTGAAGTTCTGGACTCTGCTAATCGCTTTGGACTCTCCTTTGATTCAAAAATCCTTCGACTGATCTCCAAAATGAAATTCCGATCCGTTGTTTTGGTTTGGGGAGCCCATTTACAGGGAACCGATGGCGGTTACGTAACCGACGGCGGTCGAGTAGGAACCGGCATCGGTTAGGAAAAAGTAGGCTATTTTTAGTAAAATAGCCCGCCTTCCCTGTTTTTCTCCCGAGAGATCAGTTGCGGGCTTGGTCAAGTGGCTAGAAGGTCGGCTTTGGGTGCGAGTAAGGAGGCATTAGTTATGGATGTGAGTCTAGACCAAGTCACAGGTCTTAATTAGGTTAGTTTAGGGTTAGGGCTAGGTCATGATGAGGTGGCAAAGTGAGGTGGCGGATAAGGTGATGTGGATTTATCAATTACAAGGTAATTAATAAATAATTGTGTAAAGTTTAGGTAATGAGGTTAGATTGCGAGATGAGATGCGGGTCACAAGGGGTCGTAAGACACAAATTTGGAACAAATACCTCTTCTTTGGCCAGAAATGGTTGAGGAAGATTCACCTATTATAAATGTCCTTCAGTGTCATGATGACCAAGACATCCTTTCACATATGGGAGTTGAGGATCGTTTATTTTAGAAAACCTTACCATCTGAAACATAAAATATCGTTAATGAATCCACCATTGACGTTAACTTAGGAACCTCTCAAGATCCTTGTATAGTTAAAGTTGGCCAATCATTGAGTCCACAAGAACTAGATGACTTCACCTCATTTTATCAAAATATTATCAAGCCTTTTCCTTGGTCATATAGTGATATGCCTGGAATTGATCCTAATATTGTAGTACACAATATTGTCACATATCCAAACGTTAAGCCAGTTAAACAAAAACTCTGTAAAATGCATCCCCACATAGCTCTTCTTGTTAAGGAAGAGTTACAACATCTTTTATCCACTAATTTCATCATACCTATTGATTATCCACAATGGGTTTCTAATATTGTTCCTGTAACTAAAGCATCAGGGTAAGTTACGTATCTACACATATGTTAGGGATCTCAATCTTTCTTGTCTGAAAGATGATTTCCCCTTCCAAACATAGATCAACTCGTTGACCTGACATCGGGTCATGAAATGCTTTCCCTTATGGATGGGTTTTCAAGATATAATCAAATTCTTATCGCTACTGATGACCAACATAAAACCTCTTTCATCACCCCTTGGGGAACCTTTTGTTACCACGTTATGCCATTTGGCCTCAAAAATGTAGGAGCTACCTATCAACGAGCCATGACCTACATTTTTCATGACCTCATTCACAAAATAGTTGAAGATTATGTTGATGACCTTTTAGGAAAGTCCAAACAATGTAAAGATCATCTTACTGTCCTTGAGTCAATCTTCACTCATCTCATCCAATATTTCTTCGTCTCAACCCTCAAAATGTGTTTTCGGTGTCCTCACTGGTAAAATTTTAGGATTTATCATATCTATCTGAGGTATTGAAGTTGACCCAACTAAGGTTAAGGTCATCATTGAAATGCCTCCACCATCTAATCTTACACAACTACGTAGCCTTCAGGGAAAATTGCAGTCCATACGACATTTCATATCACAACTCTCTGATTGTTGTCAGCCTTTTCATCACCTCCTCCATAAGGACATAGATTTTCATTGGGATTTTGATTGTCAAAGGCCTTTGATGAAATTAAGCATTATCTCTTATCACCACCATTCTCACTCCACCACGTGAAGGAGAGCCATTTTACTTATACATATCTGCTTCAGAACATGCTCTTGGAGCCATGCTCATCCCACTGTGATAATCAAGGTCGAGAACAAGCCGTATATTATATCATCCACACACTCCATGAATATGAAACCCATTACATCAGAGTTAAAAAGTTATGTTGTGCTTTATACTCTGCCACTTCCAAGTTACGTCATTACCTTCTTAATCATAAAATGTATGTTGTCACCAACTTCAATCCCTCAAAACTATACACTCTAAACCATATCATAGTGATCATATCACTCGATGGATTATGCTTATGACTGAGTTTGATTTGGAATTCATATCACAAAAATCCATTAAGGGCCAAGCCATTGCAGACCAGCTCGTTGATGCTCCTTTACCAGATAATCAACTTCCTCATGATTATTTTCCAGATGAAACCATTTGTAATGTCGATGAATACGAATTCATCCCTGTCAAGATGACTCTCTTCTTTGATGGTTCTAAATGTCAGGAAGGGGGAGGAGCTGGTGTCGTTATTATCCCTCCTTGGGGTATTCCTATTCCATTATCATTTAAAATCAACTTTGAATGCACTAATAATATGGCATAATATGAAGCTTTAATCATGGATCTCACCACCACTATTCTTCTAGGTGTTCACATCTTAGAAATCTATGGAGATTCACAACTTGTTATCAGTCAAGTCAAAGGAGAATATCAGTGTAAAAATGAAATTTTACAAAAATATAAAGCTAACATAGACTTTCTCCTCTACATTTTGATCATTACATCATCCAAGCCATCCCACAATCTTCTAATAGGTTTGTAGATACAATGGCCTCTTTAAGATCCCTCATCCCATTAGAAATAGAAGAGTAAAGAAAAACACTAAAGTATATGTCATTGTTCAACGATTAGATCATCCTTCACATCAAAATGAACTTCCTCCTATCAATATCATTGACGATAATCCAATTGATTTATGGTATACTCAAATATACGATTATCTCATTGAATCCAAAATCCCATCTGATTTATCGCGTGATAAGAAATGGTCATTCCTTCAACATATTACTCATTTCATCATTATTGGTGGTATACTTTATAAATGAAGTTTTGACGATATCTTGTTAAGATGCCTTAAGTCACATGAGTCAATCAAAGCCATTGAAGAAGTCCATGACAATATTTGTGGAGGTCATTTCAGTGGAAATTCTGTCGCTAAATGTGTTATATGGCTATGGTATTATTGGCCCACTATCACCAAGGATTGTTGTGAGTATGTTAAGAAATGTGTGAAATGTCAAATTCATTCAGATCTCATCCATGTCCCCAGTCAAGCATTACAACCTGCTCAGGACCTATGGCCTTTCTTGCAATCAGGATTATACCTCATTAGGGCCATCAATGCCTAGTCACCTTAGCAACATCATTCCATTATCACATCTACTAAATATTTCACCAAATGGGTTGAAGATATCCCTTTGACATCAACTAAATCAGGACCTATTATTAATTTCATATATCAACACATTATATGTCATTTTGGCATCCCATATAAACTTATCACAGATAATGGAAAATATTTTAAAAATAAAGAAGTTAAAAATATCTGTGACACCTTCAACATTAAACTCATATTTTCATCCATATTATCCTCAAGAAAATGGGAAGGTTGAAGCCTCTAATAAAACACTCAACAAAATCCTTATGAAAATGGTAAATAATGCAGGCATGAATTGGCATCTCCAAATCATGTTTTCTCTTTGGGCTTATCGGACTAGCATCCACACACCTACAGGTGCTACACCCTATCCACTTGTCTATGGATCTAAAGCCATTGTACCTCTTGAAATCTAAATCCCATCACTTTGTGTATCCCTCAAGGACTTCATCCCTGACAAAGAATATCGACAAGACCGTTTAGCACAACTTGAACTGTTAGATGAGAAACGTCTAATGGCCCTTGAACATCATCAAGTTTATCAAGAATGCATTAAACGAGCATATAAAAAACATATCAAAGAATGTGAATTTAAGGTTGGTGATCTTGTGCTTAAAGAAAATCAAAATGTCACTCAATTAGAATAGAGTAAATGTGGAAAGTTTTCCCCCAATTGGATTGGTCCATACATCATTACTCATAAATATGGGTCAGGAGTGTACCGTCTTGCTTCTCTTGATGGTGAACCTGAAGTAGAACCTTGGAATGCCTTGCACTTATGACCTTTCTATTGTTAAATATTTGATTTTCATGAGAATAGTTACATCTTATCATCCCATCAAAACCATCCATCATATCACAGTAGTGATTTGAAAGCATGTGGTATCTGTCATTATCCTAAAAACACCTTAAAGATGAGCACCATGGCTCTGTTCATTGCATATCTTTCTTTATGGACAAGTT
The DNA here is from genome assembly GCA_019776745.2 of Taxus chinensis. Taxonomy (NCBI): domain Eukaryota; kingdom Viridiplantae; phylum Streptophyta; class Pinopsida; order Cupressales; family Taxaceae; genus Taxus; species Taxus chinensis. The sequence goes on from JAHRHJ020000627.1 coordinate 31,536, forward strand.
CTTCTCCTTAAGAACCCCTGTAATGAATCACTACACCCATCCCCTGTATCAATTAAGGAACATGACATGGGGGATGAATGTGTAGATCATAATGCATCTTTTTCCCCTCCTTGAAATGGTTTATTGAGGATTTTCCCTCAGCTAAAAAATATATGTAAATCATTTGGATGCATTTCTCAAAAGTAAAAATAAATGATATACTGATCCCTTGAAGGGGTAGACCAATCCCTTGAAGGACGACTATCCGTAAAAAAATCAAAAGTAAAAAGTAGACTGATCCCTTGAAGGACAACTACCAATCAAAAGTGTAGACCATACCCTTGAAGGATGGCTACCCATAAAAAAGGGGGCTTCCCACATTGATTATCCTTCGAAATAAATACATCAATATCAAAAGCATCCTAGAAAGCTTCCCGCATTGATCACCTTTTCCATTATAGTAAACTTCTCGCATTGATCAGTTTGCTTCAAAATCAAAATAAAGTTGGGGCATCTCTCTTTAGACCTATAGAAAAGGAGAATATTTTTCCCTTCATTGATCTATACATGTTCAAACCCCCTTTCATGTCCAAAAAAGAAGCATTTATCCCACATTTTATTAAACATTTGCAACTACCCATTGATGATCATATTTAACATTTGTTAAAGGTTGTAAGTGTAAGAGTATTCAAGCTTTCAAAACCCATCGTGTATGTACCAAATCCATAGTGGGATGATCATTTCATGTTTATCCTATTTCATTGAGCCACATTTTGATACAATATAATTTGAGATCACATTTTAAGTTATTTAATTTAACCATATTTTCCAAATACATATAGGAAAGAGAATCAGAATATCATATCACATCCAAATTACTAAAACACATTCAAATTAAAAACATACATAACCATATAACATTGAGATCATACACATGAAAGATAAACAAAATAAGCATCATAAAACCTCATCATCATCATCATATATATCGATCAAGTCCATATACATCAATATAAAAAATAAGCTTCTAAGAGCCACGTCATCAAAAAAAATCATATCAATGTCATACAAAAATAGGCTTCCATGAGCCATACATCTACTATCAAATACATATATCATGAGTCAGTAAACTAAAAATCTCCAAGGGACTGGTGAGGAGGAGTTGTACTACCCTCTCCTCCCTGAGCACCTCCACCTCTAGCTACTCCTACACCACCCACAACACCAACATCTCCTCTATCTCCCCCCTCACTATCACCCACTCACTCAGGTCTCTGAGGTGGGTGACCCACACTCACACCACTAGTAGTAGGGCTTGTCACCTTACCGACCAAGTAGTCAGCATACATAATCAAATTAGGGTATTACTCTATAATCATAAAAACATAATAATCATGCTAACTGTACCTGTAATGCCTCATAGTGAGCCCTAGAAACCATCCTATACCTCGCAGGTGGCCTCCGTTCACTAGCATGTGGCCTCTCTCCACTAGTCCCAGGTCTCTTCCCACTGGCCTACACTCTCTGAGCCATCTCCGCTAACTCTACACCAGAAATAAAAGGCCCAGTAATCCATAAGGCATTCCTCATCCCATCTCTCTGACCCTTGTACTGATCTCTATTTACAATAGGCCTGATCCTCTACTGTACTAAGTCCATCTCACTCAGTGATCAAACTATCCACTCAACAATCAATGTGTCTCTAATGCCAATGAGGTCAACCCTCTCTCTCCTGGCCATATCTCTCTCCCCTCAACTATGGCCTTCTCAGTCCATCACTACTGCAATATGCAGCTACATCATCGTCACCCTCCTCCTCACTATCATCCTCTACACCCTCCACTACCTCCTGTGCCACTGCTCCTCTCGCTACTTGAGAACGTACTCATTTGACTCTCTGAGACCCGAGCCCTATCTAATCTTCAAAATGCATGAGTCCACCATACTGTATAATCAGGGGTAACCCCTACATCATCAATCGAAACAATCTGACCCTCATCATTAGGACCCATGGCCCCCTGCTGATCAACAATAACCTCGGGCTTTGTCATAACTACCCTAGGGGTCCTTGTGTCTCCATCCTCCCATCTATATTGTATGGGATCCTCTGACACACCCTGCACCAATCCAAACTATCTCCTAACATGATCAAAATGGAGTAGATCATGCTCACCTTTTTAGCTAGCATGTACCCATATAAGCTACTAAAAACTAACCAACTCACTAGAAAACTCAGGCCAAATAGGAAAATCTAGATACGGCCTCCATATAACATCTCCCACCTATAATACAGAAAATAGATCTCTATAGTATCCTAACCTCCTCCTCTTCAGCCTATGGCTGACATCCTCCCTCCATCTCATAAAATTTGGGTGCTCATCACCAATCCCACAAGGTAATCCCACTGGTCGAGAAACTACAATGTGCTCAAAGGCCCAAACCTATAGTAAAAATCCAATATCAATACCATATCTCTTGTGGACCTTCCAGGCCCACAACTCTCTGTATATCTATGCAAGTAGGGTAGGACCCCACTCAAAAATAGTATGGTGCTCCATCATCTCAGCCACAACCCTTGTCATCATCCAAGGAAATCAGCCACCTCCTGAATCTAGTAGATCATAACAAATGATGGCCATCATCATCATGGTCATCTGAGTACGACCCTCTATGTCAGGTGAATAAAGTTGGCCATAGGAAAATGCTCCTGACTCATATCTAACATCAGTTGCATCTTCTCCATACAACCTAGTCATCACCCCATCCCTCTCCTCCTCAGTAATAATATATACACCCTCTCCTCAGATAGGTACTCTCAGGATGCGGTGCACATCCTCCAAAGTAATCGTGATCTCACTAGTAGGCAACTAGAAAGTATTGGTGGAAGGATTCCACCGCTCTAAAAAATCCAACATAAAACTCTGAGACCTCTTGTGTAACCTGATGATGATAATACCTCATGGCACCAAAACCAATGGCCTCAACATGCTCCCAATCATCACCAAACATTTCATCCCTCACCTCATCTAAAATCAATGGTATATGATCACATATCTCCAACTTTTCATCCACCCATAAAATGAAAACAAATCAACTTTACGATTGTTATTAAAAATGAAATGATAAAAATCATCCAAAACATATCAAAAATTCATCCACATCAACATCAACATCATCACCTAAAAAATACCAACAACATCTAAAACGTTAAAATTAAATGATACATCATTATCTAAAAATTAAATTCCATATACGAAAGCAAAAAGAAAATTACACAAAATTGCTTAGATATCAAATTTAATGTTGTCACAAAACAAAATTTCATCAATATAAATTACATTGAACACTAATTGCAATATTGGAATTATAAACACCATGTAAAGGACCAACACATTTCTTAAAAATCATGACAATAACCACAAAAACAAAAATTGTCCACAAAGTAGGTGAATCACCAATGATTCACTTCAATTGTTGATGCAATTGCATGAATCACCTGGTGATCCTCTGTTTTTTCCCTAGGGCATACACACGGCCCCCAAAAATGGAAATATAACCCTAAAACTACAAAAAACCACCAAAAATCCACAAAAAATTACAAAACCAGGGATATATCACCTACCTCAACCATCATGGGCTTCCGTTGCCTGCTCGAAGTCGCCATTCCATCCAAATTTCACCTTTTTACCCTCAAAAACATGTTTTCCTCACATGGCTCACTCTGTCAAATGTTTTCACCATATGGTGAAATGAGCCCATGAATTGTCTTTTTATAGCCCAATTTTTACATTGAGGAAATCGCTAGTGATTCCCTTAATCACCGATGATTTTCCTTTAATCACTTACAAATCATATCCTATTGGCATGAGTGCCCAATTTTTCCCTAAATCTTGGTAATCACACTTTTCCACAAGAGTGTCCAATTTTCAATGGACCCTAGTCCTTGAAACATTAAAACAAACAAATAAAATTTACATTGGGATCCATCATTCATCTATGGGATGTGTGCCCTTTCCCCCCCCATCAATTGGCTTTCCCATCCTTTTAGCCTACTTTTACGGATCATATGTCTATAGGTGTCGAACCCCTTGGTTCCCCTATCATTTGACTCATCGGTAGCACATCTTGTTTCGGTAACCCCTAGGACTGGGGAAACTTTTTACGAAACACATGACACACAAACATTGGTGTTCCCTGTGGTTCACCCATACAAATTTTCATCATTTTTGTCTGACGCTTTGTCCATAAAGCCACCAGACAAAAAGGGGCAAATGTAGACACTAAAATTTACACTTTCCTATCTTCATTTAATTATCTTAATTGCAATATATCACCGCATTAGATTAATTATGTCAGTACGATCAAATAAAATATTTCCTCATATACACTAATATTATATCCCATGATATTTTAATTCACCTAAGTAAGCTCTCTAAATATTATTTAAAATTTCCCCTAATTCCTTATCCCGACACTCTATCATGGGTATTTTTATAAATCCCCCATTATCTTATCAAAATCTTATATTATCACAAAGAATCATATATTTGTATGTTTGATATATCTTAATCAAACAACCTAATACATATCCTAAACAAACCTAGGCTAAATTAGAACATATCTAACTAATAAAATACTTTCCTTGACACCTCATTAGACAACACGACACTTTCAAAACCGACCAACAAACCCATCCTTTGAAAATTTCGAACAAAAGGCTCAAATTAGGAATTTAATCCCAAACAAACTCAAGAATCTCGAAATCGTCAGTGATTTGTTAAATCCTCAGTGATTATTTAAGCCCAAATTGCAGCCTCTTTATGGGATCATCTTCTCACATTTTCAAGACCTCAAGTCTTCTATCAAGTTCATGTTATTGACATATTACATCAACATCAACATGTTATCATCCAGGTATCAGCATTCACATTCATCAAACAAGTCAAAGGAATCACTTTTGGAGTTTGTGGGAGACCAATAAATCACCAGTTAGCTTCAAGCCTTCATCCTTCACACTCATTTAAGGTCAGATCTTTATCCTACAAATCTTGTTTTTCATTCAAATATTTATTTGATTTATTAAATCACATTAGTCATTTGAAAATTCATAGTCTCAAATCATATTGATCAAAAATTACAATTTTATCAGGTTTTTAATATCTTCCAGAATCACCAGTGATTCATTGAATCACCTGATTCCTGCACATTCTACTTACCTATAACATTTATCCAATTTTATCTATCTTTTCTATTATATTATTTTTGTTGCTAACACCTTTGTCAAACATGGATTGTTTAGATGGCTTTAGGTGGTCAAGGACATGAGATAACTAGCATTCATTCACTACCTGTTATTTGTCATCCCCTACACTGGGAACAATACGACGTTCTCCATGACTTGAAATTGTGTGCGATTCACTCAGCCCCTTTAGACCAGCTGTAAAACATCTTTGAATCCACTCAGAGGATTTGTGAGGCCTAAAATGAGTTTTGGGAGGCCTATTTCAAAGTTTTACGCATTCAAGTTAACTTAGCATGGTTCCAATACCAGTATGAAGCCCAACTAGAAGAATTAAGCTCTAAAGCTAAATCCAAAGATCCAACCGATTCAGAATAATCTGATTCTGAACTCGATTCCAATATAGAAGAGGAAGATCCTAAGTACATATTTGACTTCTTTAGGGAAGACTTCAGTGACCACGAGAATTCATACTATCCTGAAGACATTGATTTTACTGAAGAGGAAGATTCACCTTCATCTGAAAACTCTGACACTGATTTAGACTCCAAATTTTGAGCCATAGTCTATATATCTCATATTTCATCATCTATTATATATATTTGTAATAAAATCTGAATTTTTCAGAACATTTACCATCCATTATATCATGTTTCATTTTCAAAACCACTTGATTGTGTAAACAACAGGTTGACATCCTTGCGAGGAAGTCCTATGGCTTTTAGGGACTGGCCTTAGCTAGGTAACTTGCTTACTATTTTTAGTAATAAATATTTTGTGTAGTGTTTGTGATTGCAACGTCATTTGTAGGACAACAACTAACTCATTTGATACACAGAGTGCAACAATCAAACATCATCCATCCACATCCATGGGTACCTCTAAACCCCACCATTTCGAGGTTTGGTAAGTTTTATTATCTTTCTTATTAAAAACATAATCTCAAATCTTAAGAGACTCAGAAACAACATGTGACCACATGATATCTCTTGAAATTTGTTAGAATTAGACTCATCAACTAACACCTTCAGAATATTCTTGAAATACCTTATGACAACATGAGTAAAGAGATGACCTTGAACTCAAACTTTAACAGATTAATACATTTAAGACATCGACAAAAACACCTTTTCAATACATGATAATCGACACTCATACATGAAGCCATGACTATCACTATATCTTGACCTTGATAGATAATTAGACTTAATGATCATAAGGAATCACATAGGTTGACATCTGATGAGATCATAGACTCTACCAAGACAACAATGCATATGAATGACACATGATAACAAGATACATACTAGAATTTGACTGTGAGGACCATTTGAGAGCATCTTGGCATTATGATCTTCTAGATTTATAGGCTCTGCAAACTTCCATGCACATCTTGAACCTTCACACCATGTCATTTACACCTTCTTCCATTTATCAATAGTCCTATGATTCCTTTATATAACCAAAGACAATATACTCATAGGGAAAACATCCATATTTTGTATGAAGACATGTGAGATCACCAACAAAATTCTTTGTTAAGTCCTTTTTGACCTCAAACCATACACAAGTTCTTAACTCATTGATTTTCTTCTCATGAATGATGACTTAACCCCATAAGACACTCTCAAATACTTTCATAGGAAGATTTCATGATTAGGGATTCTTGAGATCATGAATCTTTCATTATAGTTCCTAATTCATCTAGAACATCCTTAACCTCTTATTATAGGAAATCTTCAGTAATTTTACCATCTTCTCTATAGTCATAAACATTAGAATTATCTTCTAGTTCATATCATTGTTATCTACTAGGAATTCATCATTGTCATTAGAGGGAGTAAAATCTTTGTCAAACCCTGGGGTTCAAACAAGCGTGGGGCTTGGGGGTGAGAAATGGCTGTTTTGATGGCTTCAAGGGGTTTCTCGTCCTACCTTTGTCCATGAGAATGGCATGTTTTTGGAATTAGCATGGCTGTGCATGTTTTTAGCCAATGTCGCGAAATTGTAGGGAATGAATCTCCGCACGAAATTTATGGTTCTCCAATGAAGCTCTGTGAGTGCCCTTCTTGGGATTACTCGGGAGAGATAAGGATCTATTAGAATGAAATCCCTGGCTGGATCGAATTGAATTGATATATCCTTTCCGCTGAAATGCTTACATGCCCCAACAATTTTTCCCCCCCCATGCACTTGGCGAAAATACATTTTCTTGGGGTTAATTGAAACCCAAATGCCCTACACCTTTGGAAAACCTTTCCTTAGATGCGATGATGTGATCGTTCTGCATTTGCGTTTCAAACGTAAAAGATGAATAATTCACCCACAGGCTCAGCTAAAATAATACCGTTGCATTTAGTCCCTTATGGCATGTCCATGGTCTTTGGTAAGTAGCTGATTTCAGCCATTGTTACAATCCGAATGGTTCATTTTATTGTAACCTCATGGCGTGCCCCACTTGATAGTGAAAGCCGTTTTTCTCAAGAATGGCCCCTTCCCTCTCCTTCTTGGACTAGGATTTGATTGTAACCTGAATATCCATCGAGCAAAGAAATCTTTTGAGCTCCTGCCACACGTTTTAAGGATCTGCTCCATCGATGGCAGAGTGGATAATGGTCTTTTAATGATGCACGAATTCAAATCCCATGAAATTAGCATAACCAGAGCTCTAGTTCTTCTTCCTCACGGGTACCAAATTGGCTACCCATGAGGAAGGCTTGATGGGCAAAAATTTATACAGGCCTCGATGAGCTTGGTTAGCTCCTTTCTCATTAGTGGCTCAATTTTAGGGATTTAATTGGAATGGTCTCTGTTTCTGCTCGAATGGGCTGGCTTAGCATTAGGATCCAGTGTCGATGGTATTCGTTGTGCTAGACCTGGATCAAAACCACGTAGTATCTTTATAGCTCCATGCAAAACAGATGTCATGATACTCTTGAAAAAGTTTGAAGAAAGCGTTCTTTCTCTCCAGAAGTACCACTTTTCCACGTCTTAAGAAATTTTTCATTGATACTACTTATCACTTCCTCAAATATTCTTCTTCTATGACCACCATGTTAGGGCTTTTGTCTGCCAGGGCTCGGTCATCTGAATTTGAAAATGGATTCCAAAGTGAACCTAAACCTTTTGGTAAACTTGTTGATTTTCAATTGAATAATTTTTCATAAACCATATTGACTCCTGCAACTTATCTTGATTTTTTTGCACAGGAAAATTTGCAGCAAACTCCTTGCCTCTTTGCTTGTAGAAGAGGACAATTATGGTTGTCACTATATTATCCGAACAGCCTACTTGCCAACTATTCCATTATCAGGGACTGTAATCATGGGACTGTGAAACCCACCCATTTAAAAAAATTGCTGCCCTTCCTTCATGATATCAACTGGTATGTTGTATTGTGAACCAATTGTAGAAGCCTAGATCCGCCAATCTGATTTGACCGCTCTAGAAATGCCATGTGTATCCCAAAAGCTTTGTGAAAATCTTTCAATCAGGTATGTCCCAGACTCGGTTCTTTATGATCTCTAACAGATCATTTTTGGAATGCACTACGTGCTGCAAAATCATTATGAACAAACTAACTCACTGTCTCCAAAAAACAATCTAGGGTGTTGATGTACCCTTATTGATTCATACTTAATTTGGGCTAGTCTAATTCCTTGCACAAGAGCCTCGTATTCAGCAACAACCTTGTTATGTTGCACATGAACTTAACCGGAAAGATGAGAGCAGTACTTATCTCCCTCTGGAGAAATTAAACATAACACCAGCACCAGATCCATTCTATATTCTTGAGCCATCGAAGAATGCAAAGTTGCCACAGTCCAAGTTAGAGGACACCACTTGGGTGTTTTTGTGAATGAAGTTGTTGGATTCTGATCGTTCAAGCTTCTTCTCCTCTGAAGGGCCATAGGAATTTCAATGGAGCACTAAGTACCTAATCCTATTCTTCCAAGACCAGCAAACCAGCTATCTTCTTCAGCCAATTTACATCAGCGTTTAGGATCTATCTTGAGGACAGGTATTGACGTACTGATGATCTCTACATACTTCATCTAGCAAATTTCAGGGGAATTCTTCAACAAGGGTGGTTGGTTCATGATCGACCCACTTCCGTCTTCGGGATCGCCGATGGTGTAATTTCCATTTATGGGACTAGCAGTGTAGGGTTCTACATGATTATGGCCAGATTGGTTCTGCCCTTATAGTTACTTTGGTTCCGTATCGAGTCCTAGAGAATCATATGCCGACCAATCGGCCTGAAAATAGGTAACCGCCCCTACTTGGCAGTGAAATCCGTGTGATAGGCAGATTGTTAGGAAATTAAGTGATTAAGGTTTACATTAATATGTTCATATAAAAAAAATGTTAGTAATTAGTATATTGTTATATTAACAATAATATGTTGGTTTGGAGTTGTTCCCCCAACTTCATATTGATTTGAGTGTGATTTTACGTGAGTACAATACAATTACAACTAAATAGGAGATATTTGTGGTTGAGTTTGTTTTCCTTACTTAATAGGAAACTATCGTCCCTACTATAATTGTTGGCATATTGTTCAGTATATCGTATGGATCCGAATGAATTGAAGATACATTAATTATTCAGTGAATATATTGAGAGAAGTTATTGTTGATAGAAGAGATATTTCTGATTGTGTATAATTTGTTGCTAGTATTTGTAACTCTGATCCAGGGACACTGTCATTTGGTCATTAGAGCGTGGATAACCATGTTAACATAAATGCTATTTTTTATATTAGAGAAGGGGACATGCCTCTGGTTTTATTTCTATTTCCAGCAGATGAGTTTTTTTCCGTAAAGAAAAAAAGGGAGAGCGACTAAAGACGTTTTTGTAACATCATGGCGACAGCTCTTTCGCAAAGCTTTGATTGACATTACTGGCCAGATAAACAGCATCCTTCAGTAAAATACTCGTAACTTTTCATTTGATTAACGAAATTGATGAATTTCAAAGTGTTCTGTGATAAGCTTGCAAACGCGGGGAAATATAAAACCCGAATATCGTGGTTTTGAAATTCGTTTGATGTCACTAAGTGAGCAGTTATGTGCAGAATGTGTAATGGGATTTGTGCCTGTGTTTGTTATGCGAAGTGCTGCAGGGCATATGAGTTCAAAATGGTTGAACAGTTCCCCAACTATCAGTCCATTACCTATATGCAAATTCATCAACGTGTTGTTGATATACAGACTGATACTTGATGGCATGCAAAGGGATTGTACAAATTCATAGCCATTCAATGGATAGATCAGGCAGACAAGATTAAGGCAAGTCATTTTCCAATATTCAAAGGTATTTACATTTCTTAGCAAAGCATACACTGTGTATTAGAGGTCAGGGCAATTATGGCTCTTAGTTTACTCTTAACTAGCTTGTTGTAGTTTGTGAAAAATTGTTATGGTCTCTTTTAATTACTTTTTACAAGTGGACGGCTCGGTAGAATCCGACTTCCACTTGTTGTAGTGAAAAGATAAGTTGAGTCAGGTTCTTGAAAAATTTGAAGGAATGTGACTTTCATACCTGGCAGTTTGGTATGCGACCTCAATTCTGGATCCTAATGGTGTGAAAGACTGTATTTGTATATTGTGATGGAAAAGAAAAGAAAAAAAAACTTTGACAGTGCAGATGAAGCAATAAAATGGGATAGCAGAGATCGAAAGGCTACAGCCCTTTCTCTTGATTGGGTCATTATCAGTGCTTATCTACATCATATAGACTTACCAAACGTATTCAAAATCATACAGATCTGGGTGACATTGAACAAATGTTTGGATCACAAATGGGAAGCGGCCGCGAATTCCTTAAGCTTAGAAGCCAAAGATTGTTCTTGTCAAGATGGATCTGTATGATGAGAGAGGTGGAGAATATCGCCACTTATCTAAGTTTCGGTCTAGTTGTAATCAACTGCTGGCTAAAAGTAGATTACATGATGATGCTAAAGCAGTATTACTTAATAGATGCCTTAATCCGAAAAGCTTCTTAATTGGTTTCTTATATGTAAGCAGCGAATTCCCAGCATAGAAGAACTTATTTCGGGGCTTTGGTATTTTAAGCTTGAGAGGTGACTGATGAGGATTATGGTTGTTGAACCAAGAGGAGATGCAAAGGTTTGGTTAGTTGGCAATAAGAACCATGTTGTGATGCGTGTAGAAAAATGCCCCAAATACGGTTACCTCTAAAGGACTGAAGAAACACTTTACATGCGTCTTGATTCCTATTTAAACAAACCTGGTATATATATCTAACAATTGAGCAAAACCACTAAAGATGGACTACTATTGATGGGTCTTTGATGGTATGAGAGAAATGCCCCAGTAGTTGTATGTTGATTGAACAAAGAGATATTATGACGATGAATTAAATCAAGGGGAAGAAAATACCGCACATATCAAAGGTAAGATGAAGATTGGTTCTCTTCTAGATGCAACTCATATTGAAGTTTTAAATGGAGGATGGAGGAATCGGAGGCAAGGTCAGACAGCAACTAGATGTCCCGTTCACCAACGACGGGGCCGCACTTAGACTTCATTGGTGGCCACAGGTGTGCAGTGTGAGTTTTCTTTCATTTCTTCTTGAGTTTGTGTGGATGCAATGATGCTTTCAGAGTTACTTTTGGCTCAGGTCTTTTATTGACCTAAGTGAACTGGATTTCACAATAAGCGGCCTGATGAGGACAATTGGGTGGGGCCTCATCGTTGAGTTTCCATTTCCATTTCAATCATGTTTTATTTTCAGTTTTGAAAGCAATTTTCCTTGATATGATCCCTTTGTAGAGGCTAAACTGGGAATATTGATCCAAAGTTTTTAGCAAATCATGATGGTAAGGTTTTGGCTCAACCTTGTAAAAAAGACCAATGTGTAAGGTTTTTTGGTATAACGTGTAAAAAAACAATTGTGTAAGCAATTTTGGTGATCCTGCAAAAACCAATGGATGTAAGGTTTTGGTGATCCTGCAAAAACCAGTGGAAAACGATTTTGAGTGGATCCTGCAAACCAAGTGTGTGAAAGGTTATTGGTACCACCTACAAAACCAATGTTTGTAAGGTTTGTTTGGTCTAGAACCGGAGAAAACCATCAGTGGAAGAATGTGTTGGAGGTCAAATTATGAGTGTTTGTGCAATTTTGCCACTATAGCCAATGCTGCACCATTTATTTGAGTTGGATCATGAGCACCTCGATTAGTGTTGGAGCAGTTACCAGACTACAATCAGTGAAGGCCAATTATGTTGTACCATGTAAACATTTTGGAACCAGGGGGGCCGTGAATGTTAGGTATTGGAAATAAGTATTAATGTTTACATTAATATGTTTACTTAAATAAAAAAATGTTAGATCGAGCACATATTTTGTTATGTTAACAAACATATGTTGGTTTGTGAAATTTACCCAATCTGCATATGATTTGAGTTGATCCATTGTTACGTGAGTAACAATTCCAATACCTAAAGGAGTATCATTTTGGATACGGGTGAGTTGTTTACCTTATAGGTATCCCCTTAATTGGCATTATTGTTCCAGTATGATCTCATAATGATCTGAATGATTCAAATGAATATTCTCATATTCCGTGAAACCCTCCAATAGTGAGAAACTGTATTGTGACTGAATAGAAGAGATATTGATTTGTGTATCATTTGTTACTGTATTTCCTACATTTCTGTAACTCTGATCTAGGACTGTCACAGATGACAAAGAGGGGAGGGAGATCGAGTACGCATCAATGTCTTGGTGAATGGAGAAAAACTTGGGCATGAATGAATGGTAAGGTGCAAGTGCCATTGGTGAAAACCAAAGTAGCAGATTGCCATTGTTGGTATTATGAACGCAATGTGAAAACCTGTTGCCAAGTGATCGCAGTTGAACACCATCTTCTGATCGTGTTGAATCAACTGATAATGCTGCAGGTCTGATATTATTCTTGAATCGGCATGGCAGAAATGGCGTACTTGGCACCCCAGAAATCATTCAATTAGAAACCAGGGTGGTATGCCAATAGATCACTATTAGTTGCTCGGCATAAATGTAGAATGTAGTGGTTTGTTTGGGCCATAGGAATGATCTTCCCTTACGGTTGACACAAATGGTACAGTAGCAATTTTGTGACTTTGTAGGCAATTCTAGTTCACTCCATGGCTTGGTTACCGATTGGTTGTAAAGATAAAACTGTTCAGATCTTCTCGCAAAGGTTTATCTTGAAGGATCGAGAGTGCCATCCCCACATGGTAACGCTCAGATTGGTTTTCTTCATTTGTTTATACTATGCTGAAGGGAATTGCTCCAACTTTGATGACACTTTTTTGGGCAAATCTCCTTTGGATCAAATTTTTTAGATAGCATTGTGTAAGGAGAACCATCTTCCCTGTGAACAGGGTGCCTGGATTTGTGAACACTACTTTCCTGCGGTGTGGCTAGACAGTTGTTATTCTGGTGATTTCTTTCATCGCATTTTTGTCAATACGATGTTAAAAAGGTTGAGAAAGTAACGCTATTATTAGATCAGCTTCGAGAGGTTAAGGCTCCATGACTCTTTTGGAATGAGTGTTTTGCTGCACTGATAACTTACGAAATGGAATGTATATTCCATCCGCAAACAAATTCTTTGTCTGAAGTTTATTCGTACGGGGATTCTTCAGGTGCCTGCGGTTGATCTGCAATGCTTCTTGTGTAGAAAAAGTTGTTAAACTCTGAAGGGGCCTATACACATCTTGGATAAAATTGCCAGCTAAGAACCAATTGGGACAAGATTCTATGTGGTTGTATTGAGGTTGAGAGCAAGGATAACACCCAGATCGGCCAAATTTTGTTAGTAGTTCGAACTAGATTTTTGAACAGGTATTATTAGCTCTAGAACTCTTTAGGAGCTGCTGTCAAGAGGGTTCTGATGAAAGTTCAAAGTCCTTACATATATGTAGAACCCATAGATTGTAGTTTGAAGATCTAATCATTAGGCTGATTGTTTCCTTAAAAAGGGGCCGATTCAGAGAACTTCAGATACTACTGTTATTTTGTCTTTCCGACTCCCGATGATTTTATTCTTGACGACTCTTGGTATTGAAACATGTTAACATAGAGGCTGAGGGACGAAGCTCATTTAAAAGATTTATTTTACAACTTGACTTGACTTCAAATAGTTATTTTGAAGAGGCAGCAGGAAGATTGAGAATCCATATTTTGCCTGAGTCTACTGGAATATAGAGCACAATGATAGGCTGATGATTCGTGTAAGATTTAAAATCTCGCAAAGGGCATTCAAGTCGTGGAGCTATCTTTCCAGCCTGAATCAAAGAATTCTCTGCACTTGATGGGCAAACTTCGTAAGCGTTGCAGGAAGTGTAGTCCAATCCCATGGACTGGATCATACATGGCATCTACACAAGTTAAGTCTCGCAAATACAAGAATGCATTATGTGCAGAAGGACTTTACAGAGCACTGGAATCTGCATTCAAGTCCTATGGAAATCGGAAGTTGAATCACTCATGTTATCTTGGGAAGCTCTCTTTGGTAGTAAGTTGTTCCAAAGTGATAGGTGATACTCACTTTTGTCTTCAAATGTGTTTAAATAGTGAGATTCTTTCAGTCCCCAACTGTAATCCTCAAGGGTAAGTGCCACACCTAACCCGCGAAACCATGAAGGTTTTTGAATTGAAGAGGATTTTGGTAGGTAGCAAAAGTCTAACTGCAACGTTGTCTTTGGTGATATTAATGTACTGCCACGATGTTGGCTAAATCAAAGATCTACTCTACTGGAGTAACGTGAGTTTCCCCCGTGTAGAAGGGCAATGCTTTTGAACCATCCGAAACAGACGAAGAGATACGTTGAGCCAAGGATTACGAGAACAGATGATCCGATCCTGCTTTGGGAACTGCTTGAATGGGGAGAAAAAATGGTTGGTTAGCTTCGCCATAGCAACGAAAGGTTGATTGATTGTTACCTGGGTGGAGGAAATCTTCCATAAGGTGGAGTTGCAAATGACCCCTACTAGGTAAATCTGCAACTGGGGATGTGGAAATGCCTTCTCTGCTTCTCTTTGGAGGAGACAAGGAAAAAGTTCGATATGCTGATACTTTCAGTTCTTTGAATGAAGCTCTTTGTCTGAATTCTTTGCTATAAGGGTAATGCACTGATCTGAAGATTTGGAATCCAGAGATATAGGTCGCTAGGTTTTGACTTGAAGTATGTTAGTGATAAGAAAGTACAAGTGGAGCTGACTCGTGTCTTTCACCGGGCGTGCCATCCACTGAATCTTATTGTGTGGTATGATGCACGGTGGCTTAAGAGATTGGAATGATTGTCCCACCGGGATGTGCCAAAAACTGTTGTGTGTGGTCGCATGATGTATGAGATAGATCCTGGCCTACCTCGGAAAGGAATGGACACTCTATTCTCTTGTGACTGTCCCACCGGGTATTACCCTTGTGGTAACAAAATGTTGTCACCCAAATCACTGCACCCCCCGAATGGCAGGATGTGAATAGGATTGTTTGGTGTGATTTTGGGACACATGAGAATTAGTCACCTCTTCAAGCTATGGGACTTGGGCTCGAGGTGAACCTCCGGAGAAGGCCGGCTTCCTCTTCCGAAACTAAGTGTTGTACTACTCCTAGTGTACATTAACAAAAATGATTATCTAGTCCTACGCTAAACATTTTTCATGGGGTTTTTAGGGAAAGAGATTTACAGAAATGAAACATACCAGGGATGGATGCACCTGAATAAAGGGTGTCTTCAGATTCAGGAAGGGTTAATTTGAAGAGGGTGTGTGCACCACATGTCACTTCACTACTGCAACTTAGAGAGGGTACATGATACCACAGACTAAGAGACACGCGTTCCCTTGTTAAACTTTATCAGACCAGAGAAATATACCAGTTTCCCAGTAAGAGGATGAACTCAAGAAGGGTGAACAGACACCACAAATCTCAACTGCATGCAATACTCCACCACTCGATAAGCACAGAACTCCAAGAACTCAATAGAAACTTAAACTTGCACAGTGTACCTGCAAGTACGAGAAAGGCACAAAGAAGCATAAAAGGATGAAAGGACCGAGATTAGTCACAAAACACACACTTTTATTGCTTCAATAACATGCACAATGCATCATACATTCAAAAGAGGCAATAGTTTCCATTACAGTCTTGAAGAGGAGGCTTGAAAGTTCTCTAACACACAAAAGAACAACTTGCAGAAGAGAGAGGATTTTGAAAAATACAGTCGGCTTGAGATATCTAAATGTCCAACTTGTCTGAAGCTGTTGGAAACCCTTGAAAATGCTTTCCAAACTACATTTATAGAAAAATATGTGAGAAAGAAGAGGAAATGGTCATAATACATTCCTAAAATGAAGGCCCATGATGTATTTATTGCAGTTAGTTGAACTACCTGAGAGGTTCCATCATGGGTCAAGTTAATTCCCTGATGACCTAGTCTTTCTCAATTAATTAAAAGAATATTTAAAAAAATATTACTAAATAATAATAATAATATATTATTAAAAATATTTAAATAAAAATATTAATTTAGATTAACATAATGTTGGGACCCCCCGTTGACCCACGTTTTCACTTTGAAGAGGAGGGGGGGTCCATGTGGATAGAGTCTGCACAAATCTTCAACTCGGTGAGCTTCGAATCCTCTAACTCGGTGTTTGCACTCATACGATTTTGAACCCCACACCAACTCTTTCCTTGCTTGGCAATCGGGCTCTTTTGCATTGAGTCCTCCGTCCAATGGTGGGCTATCAAACTTGATTCTAATATTGCTCATGTTAGATTTTACTCTGAATATTTACCAAGGCACTATCATGAAAGTCATGAGATCTTAGTAAGTTTTATGAAATGACATCCTAAACTCAATTACCCATGAATATGCTTAATAGTCTTTATCTTGATTAGGTGGTTACCAAAAGGTGTTTCCACAATATGATTAATCGTTAACTTAAATCAGAGACGGTTTGACATGATAATTTTCCTCCACCAAGAGGTTGAACTTCATACACCAATTTAAAATTCAAGGACATCCTGTTTTCGCTCCCAATTTGATCTTCAAAAGGCTCATGTATCGGTTTTGGAAACGTTATGGCCCGTGATTGAACTTTCCTGATTTCTTAATGGCTTGATAACAGATAGCAGTTTATTTAGAACTCTGTTTTTGGGACCAAATATTCACTGCAGTTTTGGCGGTAGTACAAAACTGCTCCAAGGCCTCTCAACACCTTAGCACTTTAGACGTATCAGAGAAGTAATTCGACCCTTGGCTTTGTATCTGCGTTTTGGAACGATATCATGAATTTGCGATCATGGAACATTTTGCCTATCCTAAAATAGGTTGTTTACCCACAAATGCTCACGTTCTTCCTTATCATAGAACATTGTAATAAGAATGTTTTGAGCTTGCATAATAAGCACAATTTGTACCTTCCAAACCAAGATTGAGAAACACCATTAACAATAAAGGACCTAAGCTGCCATGATGATGACACAGGCTCATGCCCATAACATGTCGATAGACACCCTTGAGACTGATTTTTTGGCCAAAGAGCCCTTCGGTATTTTGGCAGTGCACTCAGCAATCTCGCTCCAGCTCCAACAATTATGCCACTATTGGGATCGTATGGCATAGGTAGCTGTGAGCTTATAACACTCATTTTTGAGAGGCATGAAACTTAAAAACATCCTTTATGTTCACTAATTTGCAACACATAAAAGGAGCCTTCAAAAAATACATTGAACAACTGGGGCAAAGTCCAAAAGGACCTTGGAAAAATGTACAAAATGGGAACAACCATATGAATTCTTCTTAGTCGTGGATCAAAGCTAATAGAAATAGAATGAAAGATGGCTATGGCTTGAAACTACAGTATAATCCATTCATTGTTGAAAAAATTCAAGTTTCTCTGAACTGGTAAAAAAGAATATTTTATTGTCTGATTGGACGTACATAATGGAAGGTATAAATATTGCTTACTGCCTCAGAGTTTCTCAAAAACCCATTTTTCACGTAACAAGGATGCAACATGCAAAACGGCCTGCCCTATGACCTAGGGTATTTTAGAGTTGACCTCACATTCAATTCGTTTCATAGGAGAAGGAATGCTGAGCAATATGAATCGTTTCATCATTCTGCACCCGTTTTAAACCTTCATCTCCTTGTTCTGGAAATTTTATGAAGCCCTTGAAGGTCGTGACTCATCAATCCATCGTACACGGCAGTGAATATTTGTTTCCTGCAGGCCTGCTTGTCAAGCGGTTCTCAGCGCTTAAACTAATTTTATTCAGAAGCTTCTATTCTATACTTGCAGCATGCCTGTGCACCAAATTTCGTTTGGGATTTTGCAGCGACCATGACTGTCATTTCTGACAAGAATCAGGTCAGAACGTACGCTGGCCTTGGCGAAAATCAGAATTCCACGGGTTGGGCAAACTGTTCACTATAAGAATGCAGGTTATGAACAGTCGGCTATGAATGCCATTGCTCGTGAGGGGATGAAAATTGCCATGTTGGTCTTGCGCTTTTTGGTTCAAGGTAGGATTTGCTTTCTTCAAATATTAGCAAACACGCTTAGTTTGATTTCATGCCCATCTGCTCTCCACTTGGCGCATTTTGGCGTTTGTAAATCGTGCCTCCATCTGTTGTGTCCTATTTACACTTGTGCGTGGCAGAAGTCTCTTCTGATTTGTTTTTGAGGAGCTTTTATATCAACGGTATTTCACGCGCTTGGAACAGTTACCAATGATTGTTACTAATCTCCCCTTCACTGTTGCTCCAGGTTCTTTTCCAAACCAATATCCCACAACTGGCCAGTCACACCTTTCGTGTGGAGATTTTTCACCATTTTTTGGCAATTTAGACTCAAAAACTTCTCCCACGTACGGAACGTGCTCGACCATGGCTTTTATCCACGGGCCCCAGCCTATTGCTTTAGCCATTAATAAACGCAATCTTGGCAAGATGAAACTCGGGAGGACCCCCTTTTAAAAAAACCTGGTATGTTTTCATAGAACTTTTCACTTGCAAATTTTCCACCATGAAATCGGGATGAAGATATCCTATGTGGGGAAATACTGATTTGGCTGCCATCATCAAAGTTATGACCTTGGCAATATAGCTGAAATATTCCCATGTGGGAATCTTACAATGGCTTGCCATCATCCAAAGTCCAACCCGACAAAAAGGGATGAAAAATTCTCCCAAGCCAATGCCTTAGCACGGATTTGAACCCCAACTTTTTCCTTCTCGACTTACAATCGAAACCAAACAAAACTCTGGATGCTCACGACCTTGTCTGGCTCGACTGAGTGACCAATGCTACCACGTCTGAGCTCCATCCTCAAAGATCGAATTTCACATAGCACAGGCTTCCATTGGCCAGGCTATACACGAATGTTAGGTGATCGGGTGGGATTCAGGTGTCATGCCTCCTAATTTCATGAAATAGTTCTGAATGCAGATAGGATGTCCATGCCTTCTGTAAGCTACAATTACCATATTCATGAGAAGAGATCTGGATCAGTCATGCAGTTGAAGAAGATTTACGAGCATCCATCAAAACTTTCACACTTGTCATAATGTAGATAAAGTTTATTTTTGGTAATAGTGTGAGTCTTCCAAATGTGGTGATCCCCTATTATTGATGAAACAATCCCATATCATTTTCCACTATTCCATCACAACCCATAGATCGAATCACGACTAGAGCTTCGTATTGATTGGGCCTTCGAGCATCATCCTCAGCTGATCGATCTATCACACCATCCAAAGTAGAAGGGCTTTCTTTACCTTAGATTCGCAAATTCCACTAGTTTGCGTGTTAAGACATTAGCCTTGCCTAACGAGTTTTGTCTGCATCCCACGCATATTCTACTAGTATGCTATTCTATTCTACCAAGTCTACCCCCAACCGTCCTGGTCTCGGCAACTACCCTCGTGAGGTCGGGTACGCGGAAGAGTTCACTTTGTTGATTCTCACCTCGCCTGTCGCTTTTTTCTTTCCGACGTACAAATGGTGAACCCAACGTTAACAACATTGTTCATCACCTTTCTCTTTGAGACGTTTTTCATCATCTTCTCTCTTTTCAAACACCTTCGCTTCACAACATTCACCTTACCCTCTTTCCCATTCTTCTGTGGGATTCATATACCCCCAACCCCCCCCCGAATATGTCCGGGATTTGTGCATACGGCAGACCCCTCCTGGGTCTTGAGGCCATACTACCCCACCAGAATAGGGAATCATCACCCCTGCTGCTCCTCAATATGGGGCGACAACTATTCACTAATCTGTTGTTAACCGTGGCAACCCCAAGAACCAGGTATCGTGCTCTTCAAACCGAGGAGTTAGATCAACTCTCCCTTGACCCACCAAACATAGCCCTTCAGGTTCAAACAATCTGACGTTTAACCCGGAGAATCCTGGTTCCCTCCTCAATACTACTCAGACCACATATTAAGTAGACAATCCGATCCATACCTGTTCTTAGAGATGGACAGCCAACATTAATCCTAAGGCGAATCAAGACGCTCCCGGGGAATGTCCCAAATCTATATGAGGATTACAAATACAACCCGAAATCTCTTTTCAAGAAAATACCCCTCTATGCCCACTGGCATACAGGAAATATGTCTGGGAGAAACTGGCAAGTAGCGTCAGTTTATGACAAGGATATCCCGTACCTTTACACAACACCAAGGTATACAACAACCGCCCACCGCTCAGGCAAAGTACCCCGTTGCGGCACCACATGAAGTCATTTTCAAACCAACGTTAGTAGAAAGAGTGAGAGGGTTAGACTTGCTCACGCAAATCAAAATCTTCTGGGATTTAACACACTGTGCTCCTGTGCAGAACCGGGAATTCCAATACTCCATACCACTCTCGCCAATTAGATCTCCTCACCAGGAGTATGCACGTTAGGTCATGCCTCCTCAATAGCCACCGCAAACTGCCAACAAGGCCTATCATCTCTAACACTATTCCTCCAGGTCTATTGTCAACATCCATTCCTTTACATCCTCCGTCCTATTTAAACATGTACTCTAAATCACCACAAGGGGATATGTTCTCCTCTCCTGGATGTTTTGCTCAAATCAGGGACCCGAGTCTCCCTATGCCCCTCCCCCCTCTTACGCTGGCACCATATCACCAACCTCATCCCACCCCTCCCCCTCGCAAACAACCATCGCAATGGCTCAAACCTATGGCATAGGGACTTATTCTATAATATCTAAAGGAACCCTTAGATTTCACCATACGAAGCGTCATGCGTCCAAGACCTCATCCCGAATTTGCCAAGTTCAAGTTGAGGGAGATTACCATTTCCAGCTCGCACATAATCAAAGTTACGTCTAACAGAACAATCAAAAAACACAAAACAAAACCATACAGCCATACGAGAATTTAAACTTACTACTTCCTTTGTGATGGGGTTGTTGCTAACATAAAAATATTTTCCCAAAACCTTTGGAAGGCACATCGCTCTCGATTGGTCTTTTTAATAGAATACCTGAAGCTTCCATAATTCAGTTAAAACCAACTCGTGTCAGAGTCACATCAAAGCCTTTGACATACAAACTATATTTGAGAACAGGGAATCAGGGAATTCTTACATATCAAACAAGAACACAACTAATCTGTCGCCCATTTTATCCAGGGGTGGCTACGGTTCCGTTATATTTATTGTTCAAGCAGTTCTTCCAAACATGGATCAGATTGAACTCGATGCGATTTATTTCCCCCTCATTCTCGCCCTCACAGCAGAGAAGTGAAGGAAGAAGTCCAGAAGTTCCCCACTAAGGGACTTATATGAGTACTTGAGAGCACTCTGCAATTGATCAAGCAGCAATAGATAGTGGGGTCGTAAGACTTCTGGAGCAAATGAGATTTAATGCACCTACACTCACTCAAAATTACTACACCAACTCCCAACAAACGTCAATCAAGGACCCAAAAATCCTTACAAAAAATCGTGGGGTACCATAACAACGGATGGGGTAACCGCCCAGCCCAAAGGGTAAAGTTGTTAATACTTTACTGTTAATACCTAAGACTACCTCTTAATATACTCTCCGTCACAAGAACACAACAGCGAACCAAACAAACTTTACCCCAACGGTCAATATACAAGTGGAGTTTTAAACCATCCACAACAACAAAACGGGCGAATCCATGCAAGGGCAAGCCAAACCATTTGGTTAACCAAAACCAAGTCCAAACCAGAACACAATTTCAAAAACTTTGGTCCTAGAGGCAACAGTTTGATCAAAATTTTTAGGCCACAATACACAACAAACAACCCAACAAAACGGGAATTATAACCCCATTCTATTGTGGGTTCCATAAAAATTCATGTCACGACACTACAGAACGTGCCGTGAACACATAAATTTATGCAGCAACGTTTGCCAGAAGAACAAAGACAGTTCTTCACAGACTATGTTTTTGGCAGGATTCCCGTCTCATTCACAACCAATACGCTCGCAGGTGCAGTTTTCCCCTCAGAATGCTCCCCTCAGATCTTTAATATTCCGCTCCCAAATCATGATGGCAATAGGCTTGAATCCACCCGGAACAAACAAAGGTGCAATAACGGAAACAATGATCATGAAGCTTCAACTTCATTAAATCCGTCAGTTGCGCCAACATTGGAGAGCTCAAACCAAACGCTAAGATAGTTAGTTTGGAGAATAGACGCTAACTTACCTATCGAAGCTATAACAAGAAACGAGAGAATTTCTCTCAACCGAGCCCAGTATCTGCCAGAGACAGATAGAGTCCAGCAACATAGTTGAAAAAACCCATCGGTGCCTATGATTTAATTAGTGAACCTAACAAAAGACCTTTTCACACATTTCATTTTTGGGACTTGCTAAAGACTCTCCCCCTCACAGGAGGCTGCTTCTTTTAGAAGCATTAGTGTCTTAGGCCATTAATTAACATCACTCCACCCTCCTGAAAACACAAGTATAATCACGTAGATTTGACACCACCCTCCGGGACAGTGCCGGACAAGGATTGTCGAATCATTTTCGGAATTAAAGTAAAATTCCCACAGTATGCTGAGAATTCGCACGCCGAGGTGAACCCAGCCTTGCACTTACAAGTATGTGGTTTATAATAACTATGTAAAACGGGGCAATGGTTGACGATGGGGTGCATAGTTAACATGTCCCTTCTCTTTCCTCCAAAAACTTGGATGATGGAGAAAACAAACTGTTCCACTACACGAAAAACCTTGAGAGCTATATACCTTAAACGCCACTTCGATTAGGAACTATAATACTGCCGGTCACCTTAGGGCCCAAAACCATCTTGACTAGTTTTAATATTATAGATCCGGGGAAACTAACTTAAATGATCCTCGGGCCGACTTGGATACATCGAATGAAGGCAATCCCTTCCTCGCTATTTCAAAGAAAGTAAGATTCTTGCATCTGCGGAAAGGTATTTGTAGCCAAAGGCGATCCAGAAACAACCTTTCGATTTGCACCTACTGATTTAAGAAAAAGACCAAGGGCTGCACTCACGACTTTGGACGCTGCCAACAAACAACTATAAAACACTCTGACCCAAAGCCAGAGGAAAAGTTGGATACCTCAACGGATCTTGAAAACTGCCAGCATTAGCAAAACAAACTCCAAACCCCTTAAAAATAAAACTAAAGAAAAACAGTAGTCATTAGGGATTACTGCCGAAAAATCGTTGACTTGTAGAACAGAGTCCGACCAATGTTCTTACCATCGATTCAGAGGCATTAGGATTTTCCCGTATGGTGGTTGGTTCCTACCGGCAGAAGGATCTCTGTAATGATAGAAGTAGAGTGTTGCAAACGCTGGCAGATGCACCCAACATCTACACTCCCGGCTAAGTATGACTCTCCATTTCGATGGAAGCTAAATGTCATTATGGTCGGGGCAGGGATTAACTTCTTACTGTCGCCCGAGGAGAAGGTCCTCCCATTCTCATTAACGTTAAACTGTTGAATCCACATAAACAGCGTTGAGTACGAAGCCCTCCTTCTTGGCCTCACCTTAAAGCCAGAAGGATTGGTCCTTGATAACATCAGAGTCTTGGGAGAACTTGCAATTAGTAACAATACCTTTCTGAAGGTATATTGAAACTAAAGCCGAACATTTACAACTTTACAAAAACCGCTGTATTAGATATTAAGCAAGCGTTTAACTCATATCCAATTGAAGCGATCCCCGACTGAGAAAAATCTTCTCGCCGATTCAATTAGCAAGCCTGCGGCATCACGTTTTTACTCCAAGCCAATGAGCTAGAAGTACTCACTTCACAGTATCCATTCGTCGACGAACCATTAATTAAAACAATGACAAATCCTCTTTTAAGCGGAAGCGAATCTACCGTCCTAGACCATGTTGGAAATTGATGCGGCTACTCTTGGAATTATTAAATGCCTATGGGCAGCATTAACAATCTCTTCCTATCACATGCTAGATTGTATCACCTGATCCCACATTCGTCCCTCCTACTTCGGAAAATCCCCCGTAACGGAATCTTCCCGTTCACAAAAAGGGAACCGTAAACAGTATATCAGCTAATAGAAAATGGATGATGATTCGTAGAGTTTACCTTCCAGCCACCACCTGAGTCAAAGAGCGGTAACGCCTCTTTAGATCGAAGAAAAACAATCTGGATGTCAACCATTGGAACAGAAGATTTTGAACCAAGAAATATTAAACTAGGTCTTCGTTGACATCAGAAGAAGTGGAAATACTATATTACTGCAGTTCTCAAAAAACACTCAATAAGAAGGCGTTTGCAGTCTTATTACCAAGGACGATGATGCGGAGTCGCCACCCCACATTGCGGTACACAACCCTCGTCAGCTAGTCAAATGCAAAGCCAATTAAACAAAATCAAGAACCCGGAAATCCCCAAGTAAGCTCTCATGGTAAAAAGAGGAAGTAATAAAAACTCCTTTCAGGTAGGATTCAATCAAGCCAGTAACTACTCCCAATGTGTATGCTAATATCTTCCCGTCTCAAGAAGAACGGAAAGATACGCATTTGCAATAGATTTCCGAGGACTTAAAGCCGTGTCGCTAGAAGACGATTTCCCATTACCAGTCCATAGACGTTATTGTTGACTGCAACGCTGGTTTGAACTCTTCGTCCTCATGGATGGATTTCTCCCGGGATACATAAAACCAAATCAGAATATTCCGAGAAGATCAAAGCTAAAAACCACGTTTTAAACTTCCTTGGGAACCTATTGCTACGTTGTCCATTTTATGCCATCCTGGTCTCAAGAATCGCGTGTGCTACGTTCCAGTCGGCCATGACATACATATTTCACGATCTAATTCATAAAATCGTGAATCCTACCGTAGATGACTTGTTGGCTAAAGGCCAAGAAGCGTTGTGACCATTCCCGAAGTACTCCGCATCATTCTTCACGTCTAATAGAATACGGAGTCACGCTAAATCCGGAGAAATGCATATTTGGTGTAACAGGAGGAAAGCTCCTAGGTGTACATCATATGTCCGAGGGATCGATTGATTTGGATCAACCAAAATTCGGCCGCTGTCCTCGAAATGGTCCCACCTTCGAGGTGAATCTGGATACAGATCATTTCTCGGAAAAGCTGGGGTGCAACTCCGCGAGATTTTATCCTGGATCTAAGCTTCGCCGTTCATGCCATCAACAGTTTACTCAAGAAGGATTAGAGCATTGATTGGACTGAAGATTGCAATGAGCTTTTTTGATGCAGTTTAAAGCGTTCCTGTTATCACCACCTACGCTAATGCCACCTAAGCTAGATCGCCGTTAATTCTATACATCACGGCTACCGATCTGTCTCGCTGGCCTATAGGTTGGCCCAAGAGGATGATGACAAAGAGAGGCGTGCGATTTATTTCCTTAGCCGAACATGCTCGACGATGACACAACGCTATCACTACAGGCAGAACGAGAATGCCTTTGCCAAAGTCTTTGCTACTAAACGCCTAAGACATTACATGCCTGAATCAAGAAACGAAGGTCATGGTAAGACGGTACATTACGGAATTTTCTCACACAAGGGTCCTTGCCAACAAGCTGACGTTTATAACCTTATGGGAGAGTTCGAATTAAAACATTTGTAAATCAGAATCGGTTTAAAGGGACAAATCTCGTGTATTGGTTAGTTGACAACCATTAACGGAGGCGATTCCCTTAGTGATTTAGACTTTCCAGATGAATGCGTATACACATCGAAACTCGACCTGCTATCTCTGAGTGCCTTGGTACACTGATATCATTACTTTATATCCTGGACCATACTTACCCGGGGCAGTTTACAGCAAACCACAACAAAGAAGGCTTACGCATAATCGTACTAAATATGTCATCATATAGCATGTGCTCGAATCGAAAAGCATTCGACGGAATGCTCTTAAGGTGCGTCGACACAGAAGATTCCCAAGAGATTCTTCATGATCCCACAGCGTTATATTGTGGAGGGCCACTTCTGGTTGGGGCCATGCCACCCCCCCGGCTCGAAAATACATCGAATGGGCTTTCTTGGCCCACTCTAGAACATGACCGATAGAGTTTCGCACGCAGGTGGCCATAATGCCAAGAATTCTCTTCTCTCACGAGATCCACATGCCAGCACCAGCTCTGCAACCAAGCGCTACGCCATGCCCTTTCTACATGGGGCCTAGACTAATAGGGAAATTCTCTCCCTCATCCACAGACGACCAAATTTTATAATCACGGCCACGAATATTTACCAAATGTGGTGAAGGCATGCCTCTTACCTACCGTACCTGGCTCGGTATCGCTAAGTTCATTTTGAATCAAATCATTTGCAGTATGGTATCCACTCCCGCAAATCATTAATCTCTGCTATGGAACTTCTTTCAAAAATGAAGAATTTCGCGAACTATGCGTAAATTCAAAATAAGCCATCATCAATAACGCTTCTTTATTATCCCCAAGCTAAACGGATAGGCTGAATCAACAAACACAACGCTGAAAGCCATTCTCCTTAAACCGTGAAAGACAACAAGCGGGATTGGCATTGAGTTATATCCGGGCTGTTGTGCCCACCTAACCCTCAATGAGACACACCACGGGAGCACTCCTTCTCTCTTTCTCGTCTAGTATTTGGGGCAGAAGCATTGTTTCTTTCCCTTGAGTTCGAAATTAAATACCCGTTGCTCCACATTTCACTACACGTGATTTCTGGATGAAGACGCTTACAATAAGCACGTCTTTCCAACTAGAAAATCCTAGATGAAACTAGGTAGATGCTGACCAGTGACATAGAGCTTATGCTACGAATGTGCCAGCAGTACTAACATTAAGGTCATAAACGTGACATATAGAAGGTGATCTAGTTCTAATACTAGACAACCGATCGACAAGGAATACCCGGGAAGGAAGAATTACGGCCCAATGGTGGTCCCATACAGTACGAAGGACTAACGGAAAGGGTGCATACCTCTTATGCACGCTAGAAAGGTGAGGAGTTTTGGCGAAACAGTCAATTCCCTCCACCTCAAGCGTTTCTTCTACGCATAAGCAGCTAGCCTACCTATTTAACTATCTGCATTGCATCTTATATAGATTT
>JAHRHJ020000628.1:0-59331 GCA_019776745.2 Taxus chinensis
TAGGAATAGAGAATTAAATATTATTTTCCTTTCACTTATACTTCACATGATAAAAATTATGATTTTTTTCTTTAAATTATTATACATCTGAATTATCTAAGCTAACATTAGAGAATGGGTAAAAATACAAAAAAAAATGTATTAGGCTTTAAAATATGCTACTTATTTTGTTTGCAAAAATATTAATTACTTTTTATGTGTATGCGTGAAAATTATGTACTCTAATGATAATCTACATAAAAGGGTCAAGTATGCGTGAAAAATTGATGATGTCATGATTAAATTGAAATTGACCATGAGAAATGCCCATCAAACCGTAAACCGTAGAAAAACAATCATTTCGATCCCCCGGAGATGAAATTTTATCTAAAGATAAGAATTCAAAGATGTTCATTACAAGTAGGCTCAAATAACGTTCTTCAGAGCTCATCCATTCATTTTCTTCAAGTATTAGGGAAAAAACAAAAGGGCAAGCAAATCCCTAATGTAAATGGAACTAAACGGAGAGCTTGAGTTTTTAGATGATAGAGAATGGGGAGACGCCAAATAAACAAGGACCTTTACCTCTCATCGGCCAAGGAAGATTAAATATTGCAGAAAAAGGAAAACAAAGTCCTTTTGGGCACAATCAGGGGATAAAATGTGCCAAAGGTTGTAAAAGTACAAATTTTCAAAAGGCAAAATGGGGCGAGACTATTTTGAGGCACCAACCAACTTGCATCCACATAGTGCCATGGATCAAGTCCTGGATATCTGCATCAACACACGACATAGGGGGAGGGATTCTATTCTATTATCAATGCACATATGGCTAGTACATGTTTTTAGAGTTACTATTGCTTTTCTACTACAAAAGTGTGACAGCAACAATAGCCCTAGGCATGACATGGACACATACCCTAGAATACATACAGGTTGATATGTAGTGCAACTCGCTCAGTGATTAGACACAAGTTTGGAAAATGGGGGTCATTCCAACCCATTCATTCTACATATTTTAATTTTTCGAGGTTTTGATGCTTCCTTTTCTCCTTACATGGTAATCACATCATTATTTAATACATCCAGCCGTAGCTAGCTTTGAATATCTAGTGCAATATAAATATGTAGTCAAATCCTTACAAAACCATACAAAAGTTTAAGATTCTCATACATTTATGAGATTAGGTGCCTAATTTGCAGACCAAGGCACCCAGGGGCACCCCTGTACTCTAGGGGCACTCAGTCAGCTCGATCCTCTAGATCTGACCCTCGCAGGACCTCTGTATTGATGGTTCTTGGTTATAGAATCCACTGTCATTTCCTGCGCCCTTTATTATGTATCTCTAATCAGGCTCAGTCGCTTTATTCCTCTCTCTCTTGCATAATAGGGTTTTTATTTCACTTAAATTGTTTAAGATTATTCCTATTGTTTTAATTGCATCTTTACAATGTTTTTAGTCCTCCTAATTTTATTAACTATCATTATTATTTATTCACCATTTAGCAGGATAATTTTAGTGGTGAAATATTCGAATAATTGCGATATTCCATTTTGGTGAAAACTTTGAAAAGGTGAATTTTCTGGCGCGGTTCTGTACCTGGTCACCTAAAAATATCGTTTAAATTTTTTTTAGATTCAGCTTCGCCTACCCCTTAAAACTATCCCCTATATAGATCCTAGGATTATTCACCATGTAGAACCTAGTAGATCACTCATTAGACCACTTGGGGTTCATATGTATTATGAAGTACCGTAATGCATGACAGGGGGCATAGGCTATAGATGTGTGACAGGAGGGCGGAGGCTTAGGCGAGTGACATAGAGTTTGTTGACCGCGTGACATGGAGCGTTTTTTTGATGTTCAACATGAGTGTGGAGGAAGTTAGTGCATACAACGAGTTTGTTATCGCGTGACCAGAGGCATAGGTTATAACACGTGACAGAGATTTTGTTGTCACAATGTCAACAACCTTGTTGATGCTTTCAATATAGCTCCCTGATGTGCTTCAACCACCTTGTTGACACATGTCAACAAGGGTGTTGTCCAAGGTCATTGACACATGTCAGTGAGGTTCATTGAAGCGCATCAACCATCTTGTTGACACGTGACAGAAAATTTCCTATCACGCATATGTAGCCTTCTATCACACCTCTTAAAAATCAATTGAAAATTTTGTTGCTGGACCCCCACAAAATTCACCTTACCGCAAAACTGGTTTCGAGGATATTCATTAGCTATTTTCCACCTATGATTTATAAGAAGTCTCTTAAAATGAACCCTGCCATTTAGTTAATTTTAGTTAATCAATATGTCTCTCATGGAGATAGAGGATGCCTTAATACTTCACACATGATGGTCCTTGATACCTTGGTGGCATGACTAGCTCATTTTAGCTTATTATTTGTAGAGATTTGGGTAAAATAGGAGATTTAGGATATGATGATCATTAAGTCAATCCTTGAGATCCAAATTTCACCTTTAAATATGATGACTCCTTCACAATTCAAATTTTTGATGAAGATGACACCTGGGTGTAAGCATCCTTATGGTACTTAGACACCTTTTTCTCAAGTATCTCCTCATGGAAATGGGTTTGCTCCTCTTGCTAGGGGATGAATCCTTGAATGAAATTTGAGGATGAGTTACATGTTCTTGACCTCCATACTTCACTGAAACACTACGAATCACATTTTACGATTAATGAAACTATTCTAAAAATCCATTCTTCCCATAGCTCAAAATTTAGGTCCTATTTTATTTTGAACTGGGGTAAGAAGCTGCAGAGTATTGCGTGAGTACCTAAAGAAACATTAAAGACTTGAATCTCTGTTGATTATTCCACCTTGTAGATTATTTCTAATAGCCTTCTAATGCCTATTTTTTTCATCCTACCTCTTTCTATAACTCTTGGAATCATCCAAAGAAGTAATCTTTCATTGTTTTAGCTTTCATTCCCTGCACCAGAAAACTGGGTCTTAAACAAATTCCTCCTGAATGAGATTTTATTTCGTAAATTTACTAAGACATCTTCAATTCTCTCTAAATTCACACTCAGATGCTTTATATTTTCTCTAAAAACTTTCTAAGGGTGTTCAATTAGCTACGGAATGGCCAAAAATGGCCTTTTCAGGCCTTCAGAGGGAGTATCCTCTCATCAAAACTAAATGAGTTGATCAATCACCTTTTAGACACTATTCCCTACACATTGAAACACATTGAATGATCTTATTAGGAATTTAATTTTTGCTAGGGTAAAGGTTTAACTTATGATAGGCTGGTCAAATGATATAGAGTACCCTACAATCCTCTTTATATAACTTCAACTCAAAATACAACTTCCTCGATTCAACTTTCTCCTTTTCCCTTATTTCAAGTAGGTCTAGTTAGGGTTTGAAATAAAAATTAATGATTTAATGTATTACTACATATTTCATCCTTACATACACCTTTCAACACACCCATACACCTTACTCAAACACACCTCAATGCTCCATCACTCATTTATCCATCATCTTGCTTGATTTTCAACTTTTAGATTTTTAAGACTCGTTGTTTTGCTCAAGCTCTAACAATCTTGTCAACTTTTTTTTTCCCCTTCACATTTAATTTTAATCAATATTACTTTTACTCATCTCACTGGGGTTACCCCTATCCTAATCAATAATGAAAATCACTCAACTCTTCCTCTTTCACTTAAGGCTTTTCATACAAACCCTTACTCTCTTTAGGATTCTTTATGGAACTGTATAGGATAGTCAATAGGTCTTCTTGATAAAATTTGTATAAGAATTTTCCCATGTTCCTCAAGGATTCAAAAAATTATAACACCACTCCCTCAATGATAGATATAACTTCCTTATGATTTTATTTCCTAAGACAACTATTTGTGAAGGTTCGTCTTGACAATCACAAGAAATAAACATGATTTTACATTGCTCCATTTACCTACTAACCACTCAATATTATGTCCTTATGCCATGATTTAATGACTCCTTAATGGAATTATGCCTTCAACTTTTCAGAGGCTCCACCAACTTCAAACAAATGGAATAAAGACTATTTTTCTAAAAGTACATCTTTCATAGCCGTCAAACTGGGCATTAACATTGCTAGACTATATTTTCATGTTCCTTTTCTTTTATTCTTATTCCAACCCATACTAGGGATTTTGAAACTCTTAGTCTTCTTATTACCTTCCTCCACACTTATCAAGGACTCTAAGATGCATAATTATTAACTTATACAATGAATGTTATACTCT
Organism: Taxus chinensis; assembly: GCA_019776745.2. Taxonomy (NCBI): domain Eukaryota; kingdom Viridiplantae; phylum Streptophyta; class Pinopsida; order Cupressales; family Taxaceae; genus Taxus; species Taxus chinensis. The sequence goes on from JAHRHJ020000628.1 coordinate 4,246, forward strand.
AGGCCCTTAAGACTGGGCACACACAATTAGGATTGTGTTCATGTAACTTCAATTTAAGAAATCCTCCTTTAGATGGCTTATTACCTTTTCTTGACTTTTACAACACCGATTCCTTCTGATCAATTCCATGAAATAGACTATAGTATTCCATTGAATCATTATGTCCGTGCTACATACTACTAAAATTCTAAAACATGGTATAGTATGGTGTGAGTAAGTGTTGCTATCTATTTTCCATTCCCTGGACACTATGAGAGTTCCATGAACCCTTGAACACCATTATAGATAAGAAGACAATCCCAAACAAGATATTGACATGTGAAAATGGTTTGCAAAATAGTCTCTAACCTACAAATTTGATATCTCAGTCTAAGAGGATTGTATCACTTAACACCTAAGCCTATAACATACCTAGAGATGGTTCAAACATTCAAATTACACATTTGGAGGGAAACTCACTATTTTTTCATGTGGATTCCAAATGGACTAGTATAAGCTATGACCATATCATTCAGACCCAAGATACCCCTAGTCACCTAAGAAAGAAAATTTTTATTATTAACAAGATGTTCCTACTTCACCATAGGAAAGATGCACAGTGACTTAGAATCCTTATTTTCAATTAAGGGCTTAGTTTTCATGCTTCAAAATTTTTAATTTCCATTCTAGTTATTTTGGCCATTCTAGAGCTATTAAAACACCCTCCATGAGATTTTAGGAAATATCTTAAGCATCCAGAGGTGATTATAGACAAGCAGAAGAATATGGAAATCAAAGGAACTCAAAACCCGAAATTTATTTATGCCAAAAGTCATGCCTTGGTGCACATAAAGGGCGCATGACACAGAGTGTCGACATGCAAAAATTCACGCCTTGGCGCACGTAAAGGGCGCATGACACAGAGTGTCGACATGGAAAAAGTCACGCCTTGGCACACGTAAAGGGCACATGACACAGAGTGTCGACATGGAAAAATTTGTGCCTTGGCACACGTAAAGGGCGCATGACACAGAGTGTCGACATGGCAAAAGTCGTGCCTTGGCGCAGGTAAAGGGCGCATGACACAGAGTGTCGACATGGCAAAAGTTGCACCACACACATAAATGGATGTGCCATGACAGGTAGAGTGTCGACATGAAAAAATTCATGCCTTGGTGCATAGGTAAAGGGCGCATGACATAGAGTGTCGACATGGCAAAATTCACGCCTTGGCGCACGTAAAGGGCACATGACACAGAGTGTCGACATGGTAAAATGGCGCAGGTAAAGGGTGCATGACACAGAGTGTCGACATGAAAAAATTCATGCCTTGGCACATGTAAGGGTATGTCGACATGAAGATGGATGCGCCAAGGTGCATCTTCAGGAGGCGCAACATTTTGAGCGCTGACAGGAAGCAGACCCTGACCCAGATATTCAGATGGCCATAACTTTTCACAGGGAGCTCGGATTCACGCAAGGTTGGACTTTTCGGAAAGCTTACAAGGTCCTCTATCCAACTACGACTGGATATATTTAATTGGGTGGAAAAAATTCTTTAAAAGGTAAAATATAGTTCGCCACTTTTTGGGTTTGCTAGGGTTCTTACCTACCACCATTATGAGATGAATTAAATACAACCTGGAGGTGGTTGGGGTAGATTTGGATTTCCTCTCTCTTCCCTCTCTCATTCTTCCTATAAATTGTAAGGAGGGGCTTCTTTCTAAAGGTTGGACATTCTTGTTTTTCCCCTCCCTTCTTCTCTTTGGCAGGTGAATTTGTGGAGTTCAAACCTCCCATTTAAAACTGTAATGCAACTTTGCCTCTTGGCATTTTGTAGTGTGTTGTATCAATCTTTGGAGCAAATAATGCATGTCTGTGGATGATTCTCAACCCTCTCTGTGTTCATTTGCATCCTCTTGATCTTTCACTACAAATCTGGTTATCTGTGCATGATCTTGCATTACACTTTAATGGTCTGTGTTTATTGGCAAGACAGGTGTTCTTCATTCCTCGGTGAATCACCTTTGTTAGTTTAGGTTTTATTTTATGCATCTTCTTACCCTGTCTCCTTACCAAGTTAGATTAGGTTTTTGAGTAAACCCTCTGCATTTTTATGTGTGCATCTGAATAGAGGAATAGGAACCGGCCTTCATCCGGAGAGCTTTCCCGATTCACAAGGTCCCACACTTGGGAAAAGCTCCATGTTATGCAATCGCACTGAGAGTCTCAACCCATCGAGTTGCAGACATTCAGGGGTGCTGTGATTCACCATCAATAGTTTTGGCATGCCCGGTGGGACCAAGAGGTCATTCCACAAGATTTGAAGGAATTTTCAAGAAATTTGGACTAAAAAATTGCAGGTTTTACAATTTCAGATTTTTCACCTTCCAGGCTGAACTTTGAAATCGATTTTCAAGGGCTTAACTTGCTCAAAACAAGTCAAAATTTCACCAGTTGATAGATCGGGGGATAATCTTCAAAAGGGTATTCTTAGATTTTTGAGATTTTGACTTTCAAAATTTCATGGTTTTTTAGTATTTCAGGTTTTCCCAGGTTTGAGCATGTCCCAAGTTCTGACACGGTGTATTTCAGGTTTTGTAAGTTGCCTTACATGACCTAAGTTTTACCTGTACCTTTTGGGGATTAGTAGCTACACAACAAAACCCGATAACCGAATTGAAGAACTGTATCTTCTGGGTCCTTCAAGTTTTAAATTCTATTTTTTAATATTGTCAGGTTTGGTGTGTAACTTGGCAGAATCTAGCCTTTTGAGGCTCATTATCTAACACATCTGGCGACTCCGAAGGGGATAGAATTCAGTGGTTTAGCAGCAATAGTTGCCCAGGTGCATGAGAAGAATTCGAACCAGGTCTGATACTCGAGAAGAGGGGTTATTTGTCCACTTACAACTATCACCAGGCAGAGGAAGGAGAGGAAGAAGACCACGAAGATCACCATCTCCACCTAACCGGACTTTGTCTACACCTCCACCTGGTAGACCTTTTCTCGCATCAACCAGAGTTCTTAGGCCAATCATAATGGCACATCTACCACCGAATCCCTTTATCAATTTCACTGGCAGCAGCCCACTTGCCCTCAATGCACAGAATCCAGTTCCAATTGCAGCATTGAAGAACATTCCATTTTTCACTGGAGAAAATCATACCACTCCTGGTGATCATGTCAAAGACATTGCTAACATTTGTGCAATCCATGAGATAAATGAAATGGATGTTGCTGTCAAATTGCTGGCATCTTCATTCAAAGGGAAGGCATTGCAATGGTTTAGGAGCCTTGGAGCTGGTTCTATCCAAAATTGGAATCAGTTATGCATAGTTCTCCATGAGCAGTTTGGAGAAAAGGGAGACAATTTGTCTCTACTAGAACAATTGACAACTATCAAGAGAGCTCCCAATGAGCAGCTGACTGACTTCAACTTCAGATTTCAAAGGTCTTGGGATAGAATTCCAGTGGCCGTTAGGCCAACAGCTGAAGGTGCTTTTCTATACTATCTTAAGGCTTTGAATTCTGATATTTCTATGTTAATTCAATCTATGGGAGGCACAACCTTACCTGCTGCTTATAGCATTGCCATTAGGGCTGAAAACTATCTTATTCAAGCTGGTAAGCTGGCTCCTAGGCCTCCCATGCCCTTGTATCCAAACTTAGAAAATCCAAGCACTAGTCAAGCACCCACTTTGGCTCCTATTCCCACTCCTAGAAATCAAAGTTCAAATGAAACTTCTACTTCATCCTCTAGTGCTTCAAATGAACTCCAAGAGGTTATGAAACAATTGCAGAACCTTGGAAATGAGCTGGTGACTATCAAAAGACAGCAAGCTCAAAGTGCTAGACCGTATCAGCCTCAAGCGCAGTACCAGGCTAGGCCACCATACCAGCCCAATAGGCCACCCAATCCAGCTACAAATCAAAGCCAAGTAAGGCCTCCCACCAATAGACCATTTCAGCCCTATAACCCCAATGTTGCATCTACTTCTAAAGCATTAGTGCCAGTGCAAAACAACATAGCTCAAGAGTATGATTGGTGTTTCCCATGCAATGAACCTCACAACCAATCTATGTGCTTCAATGGTGCTTTGAACCAAGCCTTGATGGTGACAACTACTGGCGTAGAGGGTGAAGTGAGTCAAGAAACAAATCAGCAACAAGGGACATCTCAGCAAAACACAGCTCCAAATGATACCGCACTTGCGAATTGGCAAGCTGAGGATTTTTGTGGCATGAATCAAACAATTTCTCAGAGTGTAGCAGCTAACACAAGATCAAAGAAGAGGAATATTGGTGAAGGGCAGTCATTGGCTCCAAGTGATCTACAACCTTCCATCACTCCACAAGGTGTTGGTAAGCAAAATATAGTTCCAAACATGCAAGGACAGCCCAAACCACCTTCTAAACCAACTCAAATGCTAGCTATTGCTGCCCATGCACAAGAAAAGAATGTGCAGGCTAAAGGAAAGCAAAGAGATGTTTCATCCCCATTTAGCATCATTGATCAAATGAAGAAGACAAATGTGAATATATCAATGTGGGAATCTTTATCCATCCCAGGCCAAAGAGATCTTCTACAAGCTGCCATGAAGAATTGGTCAACTTTAAATCAGCAGGTCCATATATAAGAGAATGTCCTCACAAATGCTGCTCAGCCTGAAGGGAATCATGGAGGACAACAAGGTAAAGTTTTTAAACCCCCTCCATTCTATGTTTCATTAATCATTGGGAATAAACTAGTACACAATTGCATGATTGATTCTGGGGCAAGTAGTTCTGTCATGCCCAAGCAAATAGCTGATCAGCTGGGTCTCCAATATGAAGTCATATCAAAGGGGGTAGTGCAATTGGATGGGACAGTAGTAGCAATGGTGGGAGTGATTAAAGGTTTGAATCTTACCTTGCATGCATGCCCCAACGTTACCGTTTTGCAAGATGTGTCAGTGATAGATTTTCCACCACTCTTTGCCCTATGCTTATCAAGGGATTTCACAGCTAGAATTGGAGGCTACTTATCTGCTGACTGGTCACACATGTTGTTCAGAACAAGATATGGTACTAAGGTCACAATCAGATCTGAACCAATTGCAAACTTTCATATTGAGCCTCATACTCCAAGCCAAATCAATGCCAACTGTTCAGCATTTGATCAAGAAGATTATCAAAGCACAGATGAAGCTGACACCAAAGTTGGAAGCATCCCAGATTTGACTCTTGATGAATGGGCAAGCAAGGTACATGCTTTTGATCCCTACCAAGAAGTAGAAGAATCTGAGCTAGGAGTCTATTGCATACATGAAGAAAACCAACCTATTCCTAGCATCACCAAACCAGACCATAAGGATGACAATGAGGTATGGCAATTATTTTTCGATGGATCAAGGAGTAGGCAAGGTGCAGGAGGAGGAGCTATGCTTGTTTCACCTCAAGGCATCAAATATTATTCAGCTTTCCGTTTCCAGTTTTCCTGTTCAAACAACACAGCTGAATATGAGGCCTTGATTCATGGACTTCATTGGGCCAGGAAAAAGGGCATAAAGAACTTGCAGGTGTTCGGGGATAGCGAGCTGATCGTCAATCAAGTCAGGGGACAACATGCTACAAAGAATGACCTGCTGAAGAACTACAAGAATAGGGTATGGGACCTCGTTGAGGATTTTGAAGCTTTCAACATCGTGTCCATACCTAGGAAGAAAAATGAAGCCAGCGGATAGGCTCGCAGCAGTTGGAGCAACGTTTGATGTGGTTGACAACATCAGAAGGGAAAAAACACAACCACATATCCATGTGATTGTGAGGCCAGCAGTTCCAGATAATAACACAAGCTGGCAGGTGTTTGAGAACGATCAACAGATCATCAATTTCTTACAAGAAGAGGCTGAATTCTCAGCTAGGAATCAGGATAGACTAGAGCAGCAGTATGGGGATCAAGTAGTGCAGCTGCGGACAAACAAGCTTCCCAAGGGTTTAGTAACATTGGATTCTATCTTCAACCCTAACGACCAGTTTGTAAGGAAAAGGCTAACATACAGGTCAAGAGAGAAGATTCAGAGCCAATTCCGGTTGGGGAAGGCAAAACACTTCAAATTGGCAAAGTGGCCACTAAGCAGGAGAAATCAGATTTCATACAACTTTGCCAAGAATTTCCAGATGTCTTCGCTTGGAGCTATGAAGACTTGAGAGGATTCAATCTGAAGTTGGCACAACATACCATAGAATTGGATCCAGATGCTAAGCCCATCAGGCAGAAGCAGAGACCAGTCAACCCTCACATTGAGCCTCTAATGAAGAAAGAGCTAAACAAGCTAATAGAGGCAAGCATTATATTCCCGATCAAGCACTCAAGCTGGGTTGCAAACTTGGTTCTGGTCAGGAAGAAGAGCGGAGAAATCAGGTTGTGTGTGGACTTCCGAGACCTCAACAGGGCATCTCTCAAAGACCATTACCCACTTCCTTCAATGGAACAAATATTGCAAGTGGTATCCGGTTCGGAGAGATTCTCTCTCCTAGATGGCTACTCAGGGTATAATCAGGTAATGGTGAAAGAAGATGACCAGTTCAAGATGGCTTTCACCACCAAATGGGGCACCTATGCCTACAAGAAGATGCCATTTGGGCTATCAAATGCTGGAGCCACTTTCCAAAGGGAAATGGATATGGCATTCAAGGGGTTGATCAATAAAATAGTTCTGATATATCTTGATGACATCACTGTATTCTCCAAAAATGTAGTGGATCACCTCTTTCATCTGAGGCAGGTATTTCAGAGGTGTAGAAGATTTGGGGTATCATTGAATCCCAAAAAATGCATATTCTTGGCTCACGAAGGAAAACTTCTAGGCCATATTGTTTCAAAGGAGGGATTGACGATTGACCCAGAAAGAGTTGAAGCAATTCGAGCGTTGCCATTGCCAAGTCATAAGAAGGCTCTTCAAAGCTTCTTGGGAAGGATCAATTTTGTCCGCAGGTTTGTTCCAAACTTTGCAGCTCTCGTAAAGCCAATAACGCTGATGTTGAAGAAGAGCATGGCATTTAAGTGGACATCTGAAGGCAAGGCAAGTTTTGAGGCAATAAAAGAGGCTATATCTCAAGCTCCGACTCTCGTCAATCCAGACTTCTCCAAGGACTTCATGCTATATGCCTTTGGTGGTGGAGACACAATTTCTGCAATCCTGGTACAACAAAACAAAGAAGGATTAGAACAACCAGTTGCTTTCTTCAGTCAAGGCTTGGAGGAATACGAAACTAGGTACTCTTTCATTGAAAAGCATGTCCTTGCAGTGATCAGGAGCTTAAAGAAATTCAAGCACCTAGTCTCAAACAACAAGATCCAATTATTGGTCTCTCATGCGGGAGTCAAGGACTTCCTTCTAAACAAGGATCTGAATGAGAAACGTGCAGGATGGATCACTCGTGTCATGGAATATGACATCGAAATTAAGGTCACTAAGCTAGTACGTGGAAAAGGACTATGTGAACAACTAGCTTTGAGTCAGAAAGTTGAAGCAGGTGATGAAAAAGAGACTGCCTTGGTACTGCAGGATGGTCAAGAACAAGAAAATGATGATGTGCCCACTCCTTGTTGGACTCAGAATATGATACACTTCCTACAGGTAGGCCTATGCCCTCCAGAATTGAGCAAATCAAAAAGGAGATACTTCAGATTACAAGCCATTCCATATGTGCTTGTTGATGGTGTTTTGTTTAAAAAAGACATCAATGGAGTTCTATTGAGGTGCATTGGGACAGGTCAAATTGAGAGGGTGTTACGAGATTTTCACGATGGAGATTATGGAGGACATTCTACCCCACGAGTAACAGCTCTCAAGATAATGAAGGCAGGGTATTATTGGCCCACAATGTTCAGTGACTGCTATACATGGATAAGAAAGTGCAAGAAATGTGCACTCTTCACAGGAAAAGAAAGACTAGCAGCACTTCCATTGCACCCAATTTTGGTTGACCAACCATTTATGCAATGGGGATTGGACTTCATTGGGGTCATAAATCCAAACTCAAGCCAAGGCCACAAGTGGATTCTCATGGCAACGGACTATTTCACCAAGTGGACTGAAGCAGTAGCGCTCAAAGAAGCAAATGAGTCTAACATACTAGACTTTTATGAAGGAATAGTGACCAGGTTTGGTGTGCCGGCCACTATCATATCAGACAATGCATTGGCATTCATAGGTTCCAAGATTATAGAATGGGCTATCAAGAATGGAATCTATTTGAGCACCTCTTCAAATTATTACCCGCAGGGTAATGGACAGGCAGAGTCCACGAACAAGAATTTGCTAAGAATCATCAGAAGGACTCTGGATGAAAACCAAAGGACATGGCATACCAAGCTAAAATCAGCATTATGGGCTGACAGGATAACGCCAAAGAGATCTACAGGTAATTCTCCCTACAAGTTGGTCTATGGGAAAGAGGCAGTATTGCCTATATCATTAGAATTGCCAGCATTGGAGCTCATGAAGCAGTTGGAGTTGTTTGAGTTCGAACCAATGGAGGCCAGGTATGCAGAGTTGATGGAATTGGAAGAAATAAGAGAACATGCAGTTATGATGATTGAAAAGGATCAAGCCTTAGTAAAAAGATGGTTTGATAAGAAGGCAAGAGCAAGGACCTTCCAGGAAGGGGACCTAGTTCTGAAATGGGATGCAGATCGGGCAAAACCAGGAAGGCATTCCAAGTTTGATGCCATTTGGAGTGGCCCCTACATGGTCACGGGATGTAAAAGTAGTAATGCCTTCCAATTTTCTACATTGGATGGAGAAGAACTCCCGATTCCAGTTAACGGAATCTATCTTAAACATTGCTACTAAAAGGAAAAGGTTTACCCTTGTAAATATTAGCCTAGATTTTAATTCCTCTAAGTGCGTATGCACATTGTCTTGTTGTAGTTAGGTTTCAATTTCCCTAAGTGCTCTGGCACAGGTTTTGTTGCTCTCAGGTTGAATTTCTACAGTTCAGTATGCTCTCGAAGAAGGAGTTGCGGTATCAGGCTCGGGATCAGGGATCAAGTTGGTTTCAGGTTATTGCTTATGACTCCATGCCCAATGGATTGCTAAAAGGCCACTGATCTTCTACCTAGCAGGCAGGTGATCCCGTTGAGTCACCAAATTGTTGTATATATCTTTCCCCCTGGGTAGATATAGACAAGCAGAAGAATATGGAAATCAAAGGAACTCAAAACCCGAAGTGTCAACATGCCAAAAGTCACGCCTTGGTGCACGTAAAGGGCGCATGACACAGAGTGTCGACATGGCAAAATTCACGCCTTGGCGCACGTAAAGGGCACATGACACAGAGTGTCGACATGGAAAAAGTTGTGCCTTGGCGCACGTAAAGGGCGCATGACACAGAGTGTCGACATGGTAAAATTCACGCCTTGGTGCACGTAAAGGGTGCATGACACAGAGTGTCGACATGGCAAAAGTTGTGCCTTGGCGCACGTAAAGGGCGCATGACACAGAGTGTTGACATGGAAAAAGTCACGCCTTGGCACATGTAAAGGGCGCATGAAACAGAGTGTCGACATGGCAAAAGTCGTGCCTTAGCACACGTAAAGGGCGCATGACACAGAGTGTCGACATGGAAAAAGTTCGCGCCTTGGTGCACGTAAAGGGCGCATGACACAGAGTGTCGACATGGTAAAAGTCACGCCTTGGCGCACGTAAAGGGCACATGACACAGAGTGTCGACATGGAAAAATTCACACCTTGGCACACGTAAGGGTATGTCGACATGAAGATGGATGCGCCAAGGCGCATCTTCAGGAGGCGCAACATTTTGAGCGCTGACAGGAAGCAGACCCTGACCCAGATATTCAGATGGCCATAACTTTTCACAGGGAGCTCGGATTCATGCAAGGTTGGACTTTTCGGAAAGCTTACAAGGTCCTCTATCCAACTACGACTGGATATATTTAATTGGGTGAGAAAAAATTCTTAAAAATGCAAAATACAGTTCGCCACTTTTTGGGTTTGCTAGGGTTCTCACCTACCACCATAATGAGATGAATTAAATGCAACCTAGAGGTGGTTGGGGTAGATTTGGAATTCCTCTCTCTTTTCTCTCTCATTCTTCCTATAAATTGTAAGGAGGGGCTTCTTTCTAAAGGTTGGACATTCTTGTTTTGCCCCTCCCTTCTTCTCTTTGGCAGGTGAATTTGTGGAGTTCAAACCTCCCATTTAAAACTGTAATGCAACTTTGCCTCTTGGCATTTTGTAGTGTGTTGTATCAATCTTTGGAGAAAATAATGCATGTCTATGGATGATTCTCAACCCTCTCTATGTTCATTTGCATCCTCTTGATCTTTCACTGCAAATCTGGTTATCTGTGCATGATCTTGCATTGCATTTTTATGGTTTGTGTTTATTGGCAAGACAGGTGTTCTTCATTCCTCGGTGCATCACCTTTGTAGTTTAGGTTTTATTTTATGCATCTTCTTACCCTGTCTCCTTGGCAAGTTAGATTAGGTTTTTGAGTAAACCCTCTGCATTTTTTATGTGTGCATCTGAACAGAGGAATAGGAACCGGCCTTCATCCGGAGAGCTTTCCTGATTCACAAGGTCCCACACTTGGGAAAAGCTCCATGTTATGCAATCACACTGAGAGTCTCAACCCATCGAGTTGCAGACATTCAGGGGTGCTGTGATTCACCATCAACAGGAAAAAAAATAGGAATTGAAAATCTAAGTAAATCCTCTAAGTGTTGGAGACATCCACGGTTCTCTAAGGCTAGAAGGAATCATGAAGAATTTCAAAACAGTGAAGCTGCCCATTTTGTTTCCAAACCAACACTTCACCTTGATGCAACACTTCGTGACACCAAACAGGGGAACTGCCAATCAACCTTCATGCTTCTTGATGATTGACACCTCATGCTGACTCCTATACCACCTAGACAACCTTTTCCATCAATGCAACTTGACATCAATGACAACACCAATGACACTATGTCCAAAACATGTGTTTTGATTTGTTATGTCTTATAAGGCATTTCATGAGTGCATATATTTGAGTAATTGTTTCCTTTGAGAGTTTTGAGGTTTGTAAAATCTAATTTTGACACATCTAACACTCCTACAAGTATCAGTAAATGATCCAGAAGGTCCTAAAACCTAAACAATGACTATATTCATTACCAAAATAGACATCAATTGTAGAATTTAAATGCTAAAAGATTTAGGATGAATACTGAAATCCTAAAAATTACCTATGTACTGACCATATTAGATTATAAAAAACTATCTCCTAAACAGTGACTTGTGGAGATGTGAGACTAGTTCCATAAGGTACAAATTGACCCTAATTTCTTTTATTTACTAAAATATATTTAAAGTATAAGTTTTTCATTATTTATTATTATATATATTATTATTTATATAAATAATAATATAAATAATAATAAAATATAAATAATAATAAATGAAAAACTTATACTTAGACATTTACTTTTGTAAATAGAAGCATGCCAAAAGCACATATAATGCCTATACTCTATGAAACGCGTACACATTATAGACTATATGCGTTTCATTTATTATGCCCCCAAACCAAGAATTTACAGGCTTGAAATTGCTTTGGTTTCCCAAACCTGTACCTTGGACTTGCAACAACACAACAATTTGCGTGTTTTTGAAAAAATATGCAAAAAATGACCTTCCACCATGCTAAATCCTACAAAAATGTTCTTTATCTTTCTTAAAACTTTGCCTACAACGTCAAAAGAACTATCCTCTTTCTAAATATGTAATTTTTTATATTTTTTTACTATTATAAGGTTTCTATTTATATTTATTTCGAACTATGTCTTTTACCTCTATTTTTAGTGATTGTAAATGCTTATCTTTTGTCGTGTATTTTTTTTCGACTCATTGAAATTGAATAAACATTTTTAGGCCCAAACTAGGACTAATTCTATAAATATTAAAAAAAATCTAATTTTCGATATTTTTTGAGGTAGTTAGGGGGGGGGGCACTGTCGGAGCTCTGTTATTTTTGAAAATTTAAAATTTTTGTACAAGAAAAATCATAAAAAAAATACTCGCTAAAAAAATCTAAAAAAACTCCTAGCCCAAACTAGATGCTCTGATCTATCTTTCTACCAAAGGGTTTTCAAAAATACTAAATCGTGCTAAAAAAATGGTGGGGGGCACAAAATATTGTTTATTGTGTTTTTTAACAAAAACATGAGCTCCTGTTGGTATTTTAGTTATTTGACTCACTTAAACTTAACTATTTTCAGAAAACTTTAGTAGCTTAGAAACCAAACTCAAAATTCTATGATTCATGTTCTTATAACATCTTCCAATTTTGAGTGTAACTATTTCAAATAACTCATAGAAGTTGAAGATTTTTTATTTTTGAGAAAAATGTGTCCACTTAAGACCACCTTTTGGCCCCCCAATTTGGTGAGCTTACCCAATTAGAGAAGAAGAAATAAAGCTAAAAATGAAGGTTAAGAAGGCAAGAAAGCAAGAAGAGGGAAAAATTAGAGATATAGTTAAAGAAGAATGTTTGTATGAAGAAGAAATTAAGGGAGAAAATAAGACAACTGGTTTTCAATTTGTGTATGAAAGCAAAGAGTAGTTGGATGTTCATTTATTAGCACTTGATAGTACTTTGCATGGTGAAGAAGTGAAGAATGAGGAACAAAAAGTTGAGAATATGGATGAAGAAACTAAAAGTGAAGAGGAATTTTGTAAAGAGACTCGAAAGTATCAACATTTTTCAACTAAGGTTTTGCGCTCATGTGTTTTTTGTAGGTACTCTTGAAGAAGAAGTGAAAAATGTTGAAAGGGCAGCTCATATAAGAGCTCAAATGAAGAGGAAAAGAGAATACATCCTCATTTTTTAGGACCAAGACAAGAAGAAGAAGATAAAGAGAAAGAGTGAAGATCCAAAGAAGAGTATAGCTGATGAAGATGAAAGAATGCAGCAGTGAAGGGAAGGAATTGACAAGTGGAGCACAATTGGAAAAGGAAGAAGACGCTTATTGTACATAATTCAAGTCTCTCCATATGCGGAGTATGATGCAGGAGCATCAATGTAAATTGCCCAATTTTTGCTTGATTAGGTCTCATAGGGTGTCTTAGGATGCTTATGAGTCATATATGGTCCATTTGAACTCTTAATGATGTAATAAGTGGTATTTTAGAGGTTTCCCTCCAAATATCGCATTTAAATATTCACATTAGCCTTGTCTTGCATCTTAGACCTAGGTATTAGAATGTTAGTTATTTAGGTGTTAGTATAGGCCTAATGTTAATAAAATAAGTTGGTCATGTCATAAATTCTCTCTCTTTACCCTACCAAGATGTAAACTCACTATGGTAAGCTTGTACTAGGGTGAATCAGGTGGTGGAAACCTAACCACCTCTCCTCCTTAAATCATGTTAAGGAATTAAAATAGTGGTTGTTGAAGGTTGGTAAGAGAGGTTTTAGAGGAAGAACGATTTTGTATCAATGCCTAAGAGGCTCATGAAGCTATGTATATTAGGGCTTATCACTTAAAAAAGTCTTCTTCTTGCAAAAACTTAGTATAATTGCTTATTGACAATATTGTGAATGAATGTTTGAGATTGTCTCATGAGGGTTTCTCATTTGTATGTGTTTTTTGTGAATGAATATGGTTTAGAATGACATATTTATGGTTTTTATAGGTTTTTGAAGGATATGTGCAGGCCTATGAGGACAAGTAGTGAGTATGAAGGAGGTATGCCAATTGTTTGTGATATTTGATGTTGATTTGGGGGAGGAAAGGAATTCATAAATTGAATTATATCCAATATAAAGAACTAAAATTTTGTGTGAGGGTATTCTGAGACATGAAGAAAGTTTCCATTAATTTTCAGAGAAAATAAATACATTTTGATGGTTAAAACATAGAAAAATTGGTCATAAACCTCTCTTTTGTGTAAGGAAGAAATCACAAAATCTTATGGATCTGGTTGATGGAATCAAAATATTTTAAAACACTCTAAAGATGAATTTCTTTTCTCATCAAAACAAAAAATTTTCCAAGTGGAATGCGGTTTTGAAAGTTTATAAAACTTGAGTTATGGATTTTTGAATGCTCGTTTCCCTGTGACTGTCCCTTTTTTCGACAAATTTCTAAAAACTAAACAATTTTTGTTTTATCAATTGGGTTCTTGTAAAAAATTCATTGTATGGTGTTTATACCCCTTAAAATATGTGAGGAAATTTTTATGATGAAATACACGTGTGGGAGAAGGATATGACCAAGTTTTATTTTTGAGTTCTTGAAAGACCTAGTTTGAAGAAGCCCAAAAAAGTGAAAGATGGTGTTGGGTGAAGAGAATAAGTAGTTGGAGCATAAAAATTAATACAAAGCACAAGCTCCATAAACGGTACTAGGATATACAATTATATTTTATGGGTTATTTATGGTTTTCTCCAGACATGGATGCTTGAAGGGCAAATAGGGTTATTAAGGCTAGTGCAAAATTGCTAAAATGTGAATAAAAGATGATGGCTAAAGTTATGTGGTCTGAAACATCATCGGAACATAAATGAAGAAAATGGGTATCCAAAAAGTGTATCAAGAAAGAAAAAATTGGGTGATATTTGTTAGAAAATCCCCTTTTTAAGGGCTACAAGGCTATATGGCGGTCTAAAAGGAAAATTATGAAAAATGGATGGATGAAACTTTCTGAGTAGTTTCGAAATGTTAGATAGATGGTGTTAATCATGTTTAAGAGGTTTTTAGTCTTTGGTGAAATCATTTATTGCATTTTGGCTTATTGAGCAAGATTTAACTTGTTACAAGGTGATGGTTCATAGTGAAAGGTGGCTAGAAAAGTTGAATTTGATGCTTCTAATACATTTGTGAGTGTTGTATAAGGATGGTATGTAGGGCTCTACATCAGGAAACCAAATATGCAACAATTTCTCAATATTCAAACAGAAAAAGGACAAGTGGTAATATCCATTTATTATGAAATGAGAGAGAATTATAGAAAAAATATCAACAAGGGCCTAATTTGAACCAACAATATATAATTTTGTAAACACATGACCAATTTCCACTTTGCATTCCTAAAATATCAACTCTGTTGCATTGCATTAAACATCTATACACAAAAAGGACTAGTAATATTGAATTTATTCCTAGGGAATGCAATATAAAGAAAAACGTTTAAAAGTTGCGTATTCATTTTTATTTCTTGTCCACATTAGTATTTTGATGAATATGGAGTTTTATGTTGTTTTATTTTCTGCTTGGTTTTAACTTTATTTAGATAAAAAATCTATATGGTTTATGGGGAAATGTTTCCAGACCTGTAATTTATATGCTTATTTTAACTTTGAAGCAAACATAATATGCAACCTTCTTTACCTACATTCAAATTTCAAACACATCAGATCGGATGATGAAAATCTAGCCATCAAGGGATTTCAATTTTCATAAATGTTACTTTATCCATATGAGCTATACATTTGATTTGAATTGCAAGTCATATAGTTCGTCCCTTTTAACTGAATTTTTGCTCATACAATTTTCCTTTGCTTTCAAATCAATGGATAGTGTAGGATCTGAAATTTCTCGATTTATTATTTTTTGATTTGTTTAACTCTATTCACTATTTTCCAGTTTTTGCGCGCATTCTAGTGTAGATTGATATGCTATTGGTCTACTTTTCTCTGAAGATCTTGAGCTTTATGTGTTAAAAAAATAGTATTTTTTGTTATTATACTCTTTCAAATTGGCTCTAGGGATGTTCATTGGGGTTTCAGACTGGTCGGTATCTTCCTTTGTGTTATTTGACTCATGGCTATTCGTAGTATAACTCTATATATGCATTCTTCTTACTAATTTTACTTATGCATATTATAGCACCCTCTTCTTTATAAGACTCTAGAAGAAGTATTCTTATGACAGCTTACCATGTTTGTTTTGCATGGTCCGTCATTTTGAATCCTATGGATTTTTGTAGAGGTACGTCCTTTTTATTCTAGATTATTTATTTCTTTGCAAATTATTAGGAGTCATTTGAAAATTATTTATTTTTTTGGAAGAAAAAAGTGGAATATTTAGAGAACTATGAACATAGATGTTTTATTAAGTGGTTTTCCTTATTTTCTATTATATAAACACTTCATGCGAGGGTTATTACTGACTGGTCAACAAGAGAGAAAGTATATTGGGGCCCTAGGCGTGATTTCTTCAGTTTTAGGTGTTTCAATTCTAAGATTTGACAAAACAAAGATTTCTAAGTTAGGAAAATTCGACCATTGGTTATGAGGGAACACCGTGTAGAGACAAGAAAAAAGTGCAATACATTGGACATGATAGGGAGTGTTCCATCAAAGAACATATAAATTACAAAAGAGAGCATACTGTATTGGCCTTGATAATACATTGGACATGATATGGAGTGTTCCATCAAAGAACATATAAATTACAAAAGAGAACATACTATATTGGCCTTGATATATCTTAATTATGCTAAGTCACCAAGAAATCGACATTCACCACAATTTGGGTGAAGATGACGTTCCACCTTCATTACAAAATAGCATACCATCGGGAATGTTGCCTAGAATCATTCACGTTCCACACCACCACCTTGTCCTTTGTCGTTTGTGTAAAAACTAGCATTTGATACTCTTCTTCATCACTTCATAACATTCGAGATGCAATTCCACGTATTAAGAAATGGGAAACCCTTATGTGTCTCAGTGATGCATGCCTTCATGAACAAGACGTAAGTGGTTTCCATTCCTCCCTATTTTGTTTGTAAGAGATGACCTTATGGACTGCCACAACCTGAATAATTTAAAATCATTTAACCTTCTTGTGGCCCATTCTCTTCCATGATTTATTAGGTAGAGCATTTCAAGGGTGCCTCGGAATGACCAATTGTAGAACAAAGTGATTCTTTGTAAGCATCAAAAAATTATGCGTACAACTAATTTTTGGGTTGGAATAGGACTTACAACTAAATTTGAATGTTCCCTTCCCATTGATTTTGAGAGGAATCTACAAACATATCCCTCTAAAAATGTCTCGGGGTTTAATAATCCATGAGTACTATGTTCTAACATTGCAAAAGGATACTATTGATATTGGAAGCAGTGAAAGAAAGGGTGTAATGTTCATTCCAATCTCTAAAGTCCCCTCAATTAAGGACCTACACATTTCACCTCCTCTCCCTTTCAACCATTATTCTAAAATATCCCTCCACCCTCTTTTGAAAATCATAAAATCTAGAGATTCTCATCTTATTTCTATACATTGTTTTCAAGCATTGTCAAAAAAGACTTGCTATGTCTCCCCTCCACTACTACATAACATTATACTTTTAAACATTTCCAAAAGCTTCATTGAATCAAAGAATAATTTACATCTTTCGTCTTAATCCTCATAATCTTTTGTATCTTGATGGTGGTTTAAGTTTGTATATGAAAAGACTATCCATGAGGAAGGTGAATAAATGTGAGTATTTTATCGAGAAACTATTAAAAATTTAAAGCATTGGAAAGTCATGCTTCCAAACAAAAATGTATTTTTCTTGTAAAGTTTTAAAGATAAATAGATTTTTCTTGTAAACTTTGAAGATTGTTAACACCAAATGGTGTTGTTGTCTTTCACATTTATGAACCCATCATACATGCATGTCCTCAAAATCCTATCAAGTCAAAATGAAATTGGTTGAACGACAATCCCAAGAAAATTTCTATAATGATTCTTCATAACATGTGCTACATCTTCTCATTCATGCTTTAAGCTTTGGTTGTCCTTATTTTTCTCTCTTTTTGGTTTGTACTTGTGAAATGGTTTTCTAGCATAAACCAACCCCTTTTGGTGACTAGGTCTAGTCATTAAAGTACGTTGCCTCAAAAATATTTCACAACACTTTTCTCCTTCAAATGATTGTCAAAAAAGACAAGTGGTACATGCTTCTTTTAGAAGAAAGAAGACCTTCGCATCTGTTCCCACCAACACTTCCCCCTACTTTTGACTTCTCCTCCCTAGATCTCCTTATTCACTACCCGTCTTGTTCATGCAACGTTGAACTCTTGTCAATTGAATGTCTTCAATGCACCCCTTTCTGCGTCTCCATTGCACTGCTTGCGTGCAATTGCTAGTTGTACTCTATATAGTACTACTTTTATACCCAACAATATTGAGCCAACACATTTCTCTTCTATATTACTTACCTTAAAAGGAAGCGACAACACCATATCCTGCACTTGTTTATCCAAGTAAAGATCCTTAATAAATTTTGATGGTTATCACTATATATATATATATATATATATATATATATATATATATCACAAACTTTGTTTGTTAGGAGCAATGATATGAAATAAATTTGAATGGTTAAAAACAAAACAAAAATAACCATGTTTTAAATATATAGAATTAAAGGTCGGTGTTCATGATTAACATGGAAATTAATTTTGAATGTGTTGGGAATGAAGAAAAGATTATGTTTCTCAAACATATAAATATTTGAAATAATTATGAAATTTGGAGTAATAAGAAAACTGTTAGATTTAGTATCAATATTATGAATATATTTATCTAAAAAATATTGATAGTTGAAGGGCCCTTGATCTATTGGTGTTGTTGTATGGATTTCAATGAGCTCACAAGGCTTGGAGATACCTGACACAAAGAGTCAAACGGTTGAGGTTAGGATCGTGCCCTGGGTGATTTTGATGGTGGATGCCCCTTACTCATAGTTTCTTATATGAAAGTGATTATTGATTTAGTTTGTTCACTTACTTTGCATTGTTGGACTTAGTTTAGTTTGTTCACTTATTTTACAATGGTTGGGTATATATGCTCCCTCTAGAACTTAGGCAGAGAAGTCATAAAACTATGTAATCGAGCTTACTTTGCAAACTATGTAATCCAATTTACTTTATATTGTTGGATCTACATGTTCCATCTGGCAAAAAAAATGCCTCCAAATTCTATTTACATCGCCAAAATAAATAAATAAATAAAAAAATTAATTTTTCAAAAAAAATAAAAACTTATAATTAATAATCAAATAAACATCAAATTTAAAATTAAAATTACCATATTACAGTCTAATAAACGTAAAATTTAATATCTAATTTAATTATGTATTCATAAAAATTAAAACTGTGACAGCATCCATCTGTCATTGTTGAGCACCAATCACGTAAAACATTGTAATCGAAGTGTAGTACTCGTGGTTTTAAGCAAAGAGCTGAAATTAGACTTTAAATAAACATAACATTTAATAATCAGTCCTTCATACATATAAAATACAAAGAAGAGATAAAAAAGTTAACAAACATGCAGTACATCCTTACAGACGAAAGTATACAGTAATTTAAATAACAATGTGTTTTGATCCCCTGCAACTGTACAAAATAAATAAATACATAAACTCCCTTTGCTCAGATCAGACATTAAAAACCTGGTCATTCTTAATAGCAGGAAAACAAACAGTGTCTGTCGTGAAATTCATTACCCGTGTTTGTTAGCATTAGATATTGAAAAGTGTTCGAAAGTTAACCTCCATGAGGGGCGAGCATAGAGTGGAAATTTCTTGGGAACCGTCAATCCAAAAACTTCATCCATATTCAATTCATCCTCCACATGCCAATCAAAGCAATGTATGAGTTCTGCGAGTGCTAATTCAATAACAGAAATTCCCATTGAAATGCCAGGGCACCCCCTTCTTCCTGTTCCGAATGGCAACAAATCAAAGTCCTGACCTTGTACATCAATTTTTTTCCCAATAAATCTCTCTGGTTTGAATTGTAAAGGATCATCCCAAATACTATCATCTCTTCCCATGGCCCATATATTCACAAATAATATTGTTCTAGGAGGAATGTAATACCCATTCACACTACATGCCCTCATTGATTCATGTGGAAGAAGCAATGGCGCTGGTGGGTGTAATCGAAATGTTTCTTTCACTATGCATCGTAGATATTCACAGTTTGCCACATCACTTTGCTTTAACAACCGATGTCTACCTGCCACCAAATCGATTTCCTGTTGTGCTTTTTCCATTACATAAGGGTTTCGTATCAACTCGCTAATTGCCCATTCTAATGTTGTCGAAGTTGTTTCTACTCCAGCACTCAAAATATCCTGGAAAACGAAAATAAAATGAAAATGTTTCGTTTGTTAGTTGAATTCACAGTTGAGCGAGTATTGTACTAACAAAAAACCTGAGAAAAACAACAATTACCTTGGTTTTGGTTTTTATTAAAACATATGATATAATTCATAAAACAGTCATTTTATTATGAAGACTATTTCAGACGTTTATAGTGTTTTCTGTCTAAAGAAATGGCCAATTCTTCAGGGATTTTGGATATTAGTCATATAAGCAATTCCAAAATGTGTAATGAACTGTTTAAGAGGAGCCTGTTTTTGTAAGGAAATTAAAAAAATTACGCGCACAAAAATATATATAATCATTAGATATTGCATTATGTTAAAATTTATTTGTAAATTCTAAGAAATATTACTTGTAATGCACACTATAATTAAAGTGTTATGGATTAAGTTGTTTTCTTACAGGGATATATATCGACTGATAGAATTAGAAGTGGGGGATTATCATAGAGAACTGAAATTATATCACAATCTAATAAATGTACAGTTTTCTTGTATATAACAAAATCAATACTGGAACAAGCGTAGAACAATGAAAATAAATATATCTCTTTATGGTAAAATCCTTTTAACTTATGAGAATCGTGAAGTATTCAAAGTAGCTCTTGGACAAAAAACTAAGCAAGCAAAGAGTAGTACACCATATACAGGAAGTTATTTTTGTAAACATCATTGTGTTGATCCCTTTGATTCATAGAGCATTAGGAGCGTGGAAATTAAAGATCTAGGCCTAAAGGAAGAAATATAACTAGTTTTCTGACAAATCCATGATATAACGAAGAACGTAAGGTAGACTTTGAGGACTTCTAGCAAATTTAGTAAGAACCACAGTTACCAAATACGGTAGATTTTGACAGAATTTCTGTTTTTTTACGTTTTCCTCCCTCCATCGTATCAAACTTCGAAAATTTCGGGATTTAGCAGTTTAAAATATAGAAAAAGCAAAAGCCTAAACCTGTACTGTAAATAATAAAAAAAATCACCAAATCTATTTGCAAAAAGCTAAAACCCATGGCTGAAAATAGAAAAAAAATCCACCAAATCTGTTTTTGAACTGATGTTATTATATTTATAATAGCCGTTTAATATTAATTATTAAAATTACCATATTTATATATATACAATTTACCGTATTTACCGTATTTTTTCTATGGACCGTTTTTTTTTTCTTTTTTTTGTGTCCATTGTTTAATTACGCCGAAAGGCGTTCCTTCAGCTGGGTTGAACCTGAGGGGGCTCTGATGCATGTGAGAGAGGAGACGGGTGAGATGCAGTCGCACATGACGATGTTGATTATGGACGCAATCCAGCCCTCCATGCGAAAACCCTGACAGTGGCGGGATTTCCAGTGTACACCTCCATGCCTGCACAGAGATCATCAATCCTCTTACGCAAAGGAACTGTTGATTGTGAAATTTCTCCTGCACGACATTAAGGGCTGGGTGTTGTTTTTGCGCAGGACATGTTGAACCAAAAATGGCACCTACAGTAATATGCGGGTATTATAGTTTAATTTATTTTTACTTTTGAGACGTAATGTCTACTGGATCTCTCGGTCCTCTCTAAAGAGAAATAATAATATAGAGTTTTTTATATCCAATTTTTTTATCGTATCTACTATATAGATCTACACAGAATAAGATCTCCATTTCAAAATCCTTCAACGGATACACGCAAAAAACGGGCTAATTCGGCAGCTTTCTGTTCCATTTCACGCAGAGTCAAATTTTCTTCAGTACGAGTTAAAGGGATGTCTTGTTGACCCTTTATTTCCATATAAAGAACACGACGAGGGGGCGCCACATTAAGCGCTTGGAAATGTAAAAGGAGAAATGGGAGCACTTGGAAATGTTCTAGTGTGTACCCTGGGTAGACTAGATATGGAATGATTCTTAAATTTATTGGAAAAAAGTACTGTACCTGCTTCTTCCAAGTAAGATCTCCTGCAATCAATGCTGATAACATATCAGACGGCCAAAGCAAAGCTTTTCATATCAAGATTCAACCTCCCCTTCAGGTTATGATTAGAATTTCATTTGAAACTTTGAATTTCATGGCTTTTGCTCTAGCCATGAATGACATCATCTGCTGAGACTGGTGCATATGAGTCTTTTTCGTTCTAGGCTTTCCAATCTCTATCTATGATTTATACATGATCGCAGTTCTCTCTTGGTGTTTTTAATTGATCGCGGTTTCTGATGCGTTATTAGGGTTTGTGTGGTAAAATCCCATTCTGCATCTTTGAATTTTATGATATGGCAAATTGTAAAATAAGTATAGATACGCAGTGGGTACTTTTGTAGAATTTAATTAAATAACCCTAATCGTTACATGTAGTCTGCACTGGTAGATGTATTAAAGATATGAGTAATAATTGTTGATTCCGCCCCTTAAAATAAGACTTCAATTTCTCCATCATTTTCTCTCTGGTAAAGTTATAAGATCAGAATCAATAGATCTATTTTAGTAACATATACCCTAGTAAGATGGGTCCTTTGTGGTGACATTATCTTCAATGATTGTTTTTCTCCTTTTACATTTCCAAGCGCTTAATGTGGCGCATATTACTGTAGGTGCCATTTCTGGTTCAGCATGTCCTACGTAATGGTTTTTGTTTTTGGGATTTTTTCCAACCTCAATTAAGTGCTCCCATTAGGGGTTTTTTTTTTTTGGGCTGCGTCGAAGGGGAGGGGCCGTCGGTCAGACTGTACATGGAAGAGGTAGACCACTGTTATCCGAAAAACGAGACTAGCTATAAAGATTTGTGTGAAGGCTAGCTTTTGTTGCTTTTTCCAGTGTGTTGTCGTTGTTATGGTTGTTCCCTTGGTAGGTTTCGAATTCTCATTACCTTCATGAATGAAGAAACTGTTCACAAATGACAGGATAACATAGTTATTTGTTTCTCTGTTGTGGGTTTTAGCAGGTTGCTTTGTGTGCTTTGGAGGCTTGTGTGAAGATGGTGGTGGGCATATACATTCCTCTCGGGGTCTATGGGGAATTGTATCTGTATGTTTCTAGGTTTCTTTATGTCCTTGTTTTATTCTGCCTTTCTTGGGCCAAAGATTGGGTGGTTTTAGTGTAGTTTAATCTGATTTTTTCTGTCTTCTTTCACATTTCTTAATAAAACACAATACAACAAAAAATAGGAGGTAAAGTTAATAACATAGAAGGCAAAGTAAAAAAACTCTTTAGATCCCACTAGTAATTTAATATTTAGGTGGTCCTTTTATTCTAAAGAATTTGGAAGCATTGAATCATGTTTTTCATCATTTTATTTGAAAATTTTTGCTTGTGAAATTATAGATTTTTGCTTTGAAAATCTTGCTGATATTTACATTTGCTTATTTTGCCATTTCTGCAGGACTGTCTTGGAGGAAACAACAAAATTGTAGAAATTGATAGGTGAGACTCATTCTTTGTTGTGATTGTTACACACACACACACACACACACACACACACACACACACACACACACACAAACATATAGATAGATAGATCCATGGTGATGTGATATGAATCTCACCCTTCTTGTTGGAATGAATAGCGTAGGTTTTTTGTCTTGTTTGCGTACAGGTTGCTTTTTTTTGTACGTTGCATATCTCTGACTTCAATTTTGATGTTGTATACATCTAGTTCGATAGGTGATAATATTGCATGGAACTTTCAATGTGTGTTTTTGTTGCTATGGTTGGATGTCTTTACCTTTCGGAAATTGTTTTGTGTGCATCTTTTCTTATGCTTTGTAAAGATGCAAACAATATCTACCCTAAATAATAATGGCATGAAGGAGCACATGCCTTTCCTGTTAGCATGATTCCTAGTATGTCGAGGGAGTTATCTCCGTGGGAAGCCACTTTGAAGTGTCCCGCAAGAAACCCTTGCGGAGCGTTAGAATGTTCAACATGAAGGTTTTTAAAGCTACCTGCCTGAAAAGAAACCTTCTTTCTTAGCTCATCGTACATTTTTCTTTTGCTGCTACTTTCCCTAATGTTTGGATGTTTTCCTTTTCAGTTTAACATAATGAGGACTAGAATACAATTATCTCTCCCCCGGTTGGTGTGACTGTTACGATTCCGCACTTGTAAAGAGAAGAACAGTTTAAGAGGACTCAGTTTGTTGTGAAAGTTTTACACTGCAGGAAACCAAAACTACCTAAACCAGTTATAGCAGATTTGGTTAGAGAGTGACTTCACCTTTTGCCACAAAGCCCTTTGTATTTGTCCAAATTTCGTACTGTCAGGTCTCAGTCCAAGGGATTTGGCCTGGCCTACGATTCTAAGGAGGCTGCAATGGCGTGTGAACCTTAATCCTATAAATTAAGAAAAAAGGGTGTTGTTGTTGCAAAAATGGAAAGCGGAAAAAAGAAAAACAAAGCTGCAAAGAAAATTGCTGGTGCTAGCAAGAAAAAAAGAAGAGAAAGAAATTGATACCCTCCCCCCTAAACATCTTGTAAATGAAAACAAAGTTGTAGACTGTATATAGTTATAGGCTTTTTTGTAATGCTTTTCAGCAAGTATACGTGAAACAATGAGCCATATTTTGGATCTGTAAATACTAACCCGAATATACTACTTTGTTTTATCTAATAGTTATTTTAATATTTATTGGTGCATGCAATCCTAAAGGGCAACCTTTGTTTTTTTATGACTTCCTATAGCAAAGGAAAAAGTGTTTCCTGTAGCACCATTTTCATTTGGAAAGATAAAGCAATAGAATACAAATTCACCCGTGTTGCAAAATGACTCAGGTACAGAAGTCCCAAACAAAAGCATGGTCGGTTTTGAGTGGATTTGACTTATTTTGTGTCTTGTATAAATTCCATACGATAAAATCATTAAACAAGATTGAAATCAAATATTTTTTACTCATTGGATGGAGACTCCAAATAGCAACTTATTTCAAAAGGAAATAGCTAATACATGACGAATGGTAAATGGTAAGTGTATTTAATCTCCTGTTTATATAATGACGATTCCTATTTTTCATGTTTATAGAGTCTCAATAACCACTTTTTAATCATTATGGAATGTAATTTAAGGAGGTTTGGTTTTTTATTTTATTTTTAATTATGTGTGCACAACTCTCTTTTTCAGTTTATGTGTAAAATGTGTAGTGTATTTATATTTTTTATATAATAAGTATCTCTTAATTATTATGTAGTGGAATTCAATAAAGTTATTTATATTTAGGTACATTCACAAATGGTAAGTTTTTTTCGCGTAATCATTTTTCGGATACATTTTCTTATGCAAGCTCCTCTTCCGTGCTAAAATGGCATTTATAGAATACGTTTATATAATGCATATCTCTATTAAATTTGTGCTTGTTCAAAAAAATGAATCCATGGCTATCTATTATTTCAAACTCTTTTTCCCTGGGTATGGCTTCGTGTGCATTCGCAAGTTTTAGATTTGTTCAATGATAACATGTTTGATTCACCATTCATTAGTTTATTGCTTCTTACTTGTTTGTTTAACTTATTTATACAAACTCGACACTACTATCTATTAGCCTATTATCATTCTTTAGCATTCATTTATACCTTCCCTTCCGCAATGAATTTTAATAAAAAAAATGCCGCCCCTCTTATGATTGGTGGCATTGCATTCGATTTTAACTTGTTTGTACAAACTCTACGCTATTATCCCTTAACCTGGCATCAATCGTTTGATTCACTTCAACCTTCCCTTCCACAATGGCTTTTAAGAAAAAAGAAATATCGTGTACCCCTTTTCTGAGGTGGCGGCATTGCATTCGATTGATTTGTTTATCTTGTTGTGTACTATCGACCTTTGTTGTTAACCGTTGCAATTGTCATGTTCAACGCATCCATTCTCCTCTATGCTTTGCGCACTGAGAAACATGTACACAACTTTAACAGAGGGAGGTGTTGCACGCCTAATGGTCCAGTTTCTCGGATATGGGTTCTCACGTTCCAACTCCTCAACATTTGTCTTAGTGTGCTCTTTATTAAATAGTGAAACCCAACATCGAGTTAACCTTTTTGACGGTGTTCACGTCTAGACAGGACATTATTGCCCTCCAAATTTTCAAAATTGATTGTGGAACAAAACATTGAAGGAAGGCACAATTATTCCCCTGCAAAAAACCGTTTGTAGGAT
Source organism: Taxus chinensis (assembly GCA_019776745.2). NCBI lineage: Eukaryota > Viridiplantae > Streptophyta > Pinopsida > Cupressales > Taxaceae > Taxus > Taxus chinensis. Next base: position 30,515 of record JAHRHJ020000628.1, read on the forward strand.
AGTCAAGCATGAAATGTATGTAGTCGTTATTTTCACTTCCCTTATTGTCTTTTGTAGTCCCGTACAGTATTTTCTAACATTTTCCTTGGTGTGCATTGCCTACCTGCATGACCGTTTTAATTACTCGATATGGATATAGTAAACGAAACATATCCGCAGGATTGGTTCTCCTTCCCAGATCCCCAGTCATATTATTCAGTGGCAAACAAGCCTGCATGTTGACCAGACCTGAGGGTGTGGCCAAGACTTTGTTTCCGCAAAGCACCGCCTCAGAAGACATATGCTTCCTCAAAATCTTCGTCAAAGGTCATCTTCATAAACGACTTGAACACAACCATGCAGGTTTGGTCCATATGAGGGCAGAGCGCTGGCAAAAAACTCCATGTGGACATATAGTAATGATAACGACAGTGGTTGTTTCTTTGGCTTCGATTTCAGTGGACAAAAAAGGTGGCAAAATCCGTGTCACTTGTTTCAATGAGATTATAGAAAAGTTCTATGGACACAGATAGAAAATGAAAAAAATTGTACACCATCTCTAACGGAAGAATTGGAAAAGCAAAATAGCAAAGTTCAACATCCTGAACAACTTGCACTGGAAATTTTCCGTATTGGCAACGTCCAGTGTGCGCCCTCTGCATGTGAACAACGAAATCATACCTTTGCACCACTTCCACTTTCTCCCCATCAAAGAAATAGCTGGAAGACCTATGTCAGTTCTTTTGTCAACATTATTGGTGTTGTTTTTGCTATTTCTCCGCGATCCACCATTCGCAGACATGATCAGATAGAAACGGTAAAGAGGACAGTGCAAGTTAAAGACATGTCGGCATTTAGTGTTTCCATCACTTAGTGTGGTCAGCATTCAATTGCACTTGGAGAAGAGCTAGAAGACTTCCTTTCCATTCCACAGAAACCAGTGCTTGCTTTTAAAACTGCACGTGCTTCCAACTTCAACGGAACATCTCTTGATACTATATCCACTACAAAATGGTTTGCTCAACCCAGTGATCCCTGAAAGTCTCTCTCTGCAAGAATGGGTTACATCTGGTGTTTTCAATGTCCCCACACCATCTATCACAAACAGGGTTCTAGGGCCTCCACCTGCCTTGTCCTCTCCGACAACAATAGCTCAGGTTCTGCAAATGGGTAACACAGAAGAACATGGATGGGCTGCAATTACGGCAAAAATCACAGACATTGCATTGGACAATTTTTATTACTTGGCATGCCCTACAGTGCAAAATGGTACACAATGTCAAAAGGAAGTGCAAGAATTGGAAAACAAGTCCTGGTTTTGTGGGAAATGTAATGTTGTTATCCAAAAATATGACTACAAGTATGCACTACATGTCACTTTAAAAGACGACATGGGGGAACTTCAATCTGTAACTGCATTTGATGAGACGACAGAGAATGTAATGGGCATCAAAGTTGAAGACTTGCAATTTTTAAGCATAGATGACACTACAACAACCGAGATTGCAGACCAGAGTTATAGGCCAAGATTTTCAATTTACACTTTCCATCAAAATTGAAACATACCGTGGGAACAAATAGTTTAAATGTGACATTATTAAGTTCACAGAAACTTGAAGCTACAACTTCCCATCCTTGAATGATGTTTATGTATACAGTATACAAGATTCCCTGCATTGATGTTCTCCCCATTTTAACCTCTCTTGGTCTCCTTGATGTGCTAGCCCCCTTTCCAAGGAACTCTTTCTTGCACAATCGAGATAGTTACTTGTACCTTTTTGCTCTGTGTTTGTTTATGCAAACTCAAGCTTTAATGAATATCATATATATATATACTTTTTGTTTTGTGTTTGTTGACGACAATCTCTACGTTATTGAATATCAATAATTGGAACTCCTAACCCTTGTTGCTTGAAAAATTAAATAGTTGTAATGGCCATTTATATCGTATGGACATGTTATTTCCTTCAAACACTTTACTGTATTTATAAATTTCAGTTGAATGTGCTTTGCTAGTGCAATGTTCCTTGACTTTTAATATACATGCACACTACAAATTTCTGTATTCTTTTGTTTTACTCCATGCATCGACTATATACACATTTTTTTTCCTTTCCTCGTCTCATACTTATGTTCCTTCCGCAGAGCATTGCAAAATTCCCCATGTCTGCAGAGCAATGATTAGCTCAAAGAAGAGAAATCTATGCCAGAAAGAAAGATCGGATAAATAGGAATCAATGCCGCCATTACCATGCAAGAAAGAAAACACACCATGCACATCTTTTTTATCCCCATCTCACACTGTTCCGGTCCCCAGCACCTACCCTTCCTTCGCCTCATTCTACTTCTCGCAGTGGCCTCCTCGTCCAATGCCGCAAATGTTTTTCAGTCTCCACCTTCCACTCCACTTTTTCCATTCCTTTCACAAAACACTTCCACCCTTCCCTTCTACGAGGCCCGTGCACCATTCGATACACAACAATTCCCTTCTTGATCAATGCATTCCTCTTCCCCCCCCATCAACCACATACTCTCTATTGTCCTCTTCTTTCTCCCTTCCTGTCGATACTCTGTCGACCTCTTGACATTCATTTGTGCTACCTTCCCCAGCTACAAATACATGCCAAAATCTTGATGGCTGTTATTCTTCTGAAATGTTCCCTTCTGAGCCATCCGCCTCTTCTTCATCCTCCTTCATATATCCACAAAGGAATTTATGCAAAAGGATAGATTCCCTTTCCACTACAAGCACATGCACTATCTGTTTGGAGAATTACCCTAGCATTCAAACTAGGTGTTGCTCAAGATCTTTCCTTTGCTCCAGGTGCAGGCTTGAGAAACAAGGACACCGATTTTCTTCTTGGAACAACATGGACCTTGTATCAAGCCATCTGTATTACAATCTTTGACACAATTCGAAGAAATGTTGATTGCTAGAGTTAACCCAATTCTACAAGTAACTCATGCACGTGGTGGACAATACAAATACTCTGGGCACACTATAAGCTTCCCCAAAAATATCGCTTCCATAGCAAAGTACCTCCCTCAGTGTCTCGGTGATTTGGATCTACTTCTTGTGTAAAAGGCAGGCTCCCAACAAACAAAATATGATTTCTACGTTAGTAGATCTTGTGTATGGGCAGGCACTTCAATACAAAAATTTTGCATGACCCTTACTACAAAAATGTTCTCATTGACAATATAGCCCTTAACGCTCTTCCTGTACAACAAATAGATATTTCCTCCTCCCTCAACTCCATACCAATGGACATACCTACCTCTTTAGACACTATCACACCTGATTCCAGTGATGATCCTTCACCCTGCACTTTAATTGACTCCCATTATTCTTCTTTCATCCCTTCTTCCCACAACTCCGGCACCAAAGATGAGAAAATATCATAGTTCCCTCTCTCCCATGATCAGAACATGCCTTCCACCATGCCTTGGCCAGACATACGTCTTTCTCCCATAAATGAATACACCATTGAGGGTTTATTTTCCATGGCAATCCCAACTTTGTTTCCTAAAGGTAAGGCTATGTTTAGGCAACCTCACATGAAAGAGGTCCTTTTTCATGAATACATCCTCCATTTAATCCGTTACCATGATAACCGCTTCAGTTCCCACCCCCGGTTTCGCTACTTTTTTCTTAACCTCATCATGTGCCATAGGAGCCAATCTACAACAGCCGTTTTCATGCAGCAAAACCTAGAAAATGGCATACCACCAACTATAGCAAACCTTTGAAAAAAATTACTTGAAGACCCTACATATTCGCTTCCGGATACCTTGATGTGGCTTGGAAATAACTTGCGAGGAACACACTCCTTCTGGTCCAAATATAGAGGAGAGATATCAGACATGGTTGAAACAATTGGGTGCACCTACATTCTTCTTCACTCTTAGTGCTACAGATACTAAATGCCCTGATCTGCATAAATGTATGACGGGTGCCTCTGCCTCCTGATCATCCGTTCACACAATGATTTAAAACACACAACATTATCAACCACCCCCATCGTGTTTCTGCTTACTTGTACTAGAGTTTCACAATATTCCACAAGGAGGTCCTGTCCGAAACACCCTTGGAGCCAAGGACTACTGGTACAAGTAAAAAAAAATTAAATGGTTCGTTTACCATTCTATTGCTTCTCTTTATTTCAACCAACTTCTTCCTATAGGTACGAATGGTCAACATAGAGGGTTTGCACATGTTCACGATTTCCTTTGGCTCGAAGGTGCCCTCGATGTTGACAATAGATTGGAATGATGATGCTTATGTCGAAGCAACAAGACTGTACTTTGATCAATACATTTCCACATGGAACCCTAGAGCTCCTGAACGTAGACCAACATTCTTACAGAGATCTCTCAACTTGGATGATCCCTGCTTGCTTTCCTCTTCAGAGGTTCTGGCATCCAACCCTCTGCACGACCTCGAGGAACTTATAAACTGAGTTCAACACCACACCAAATTTTCTGAACAAACATGTCTCTGAGAAAAGGGTTCCAGAGCTATAAGTCAGTATAGTGTGCCTTGGGAAACACAGGCTTTTTCTTCCTTGACCATGGATGCCAACAAAAGCGTTAAATACCTTCCTTTTAGGAATGATGACAAATTAAAAATTCACAATAAAGCCATGCTAGCTATATGGAGAGCCAACATTGACTGTCAACCTGTATTGTCCTGACACACTATTCTTAAATACATTGCAAAGTATGCCTCTAAAGCAGAGCAATGTTCTGAGACATACCACCAAATGCTGTCTAGACTTTGTTCGCATGCTAACCCTGATTTCCCTTCATCTTTTGCAATACGTAAGATGCTCATAGAAACTATTGTTGAACATGACATAAGTGCACAAGAAGCTTGTTCACTTGCTTCTCAAACTTCCTCTTGTTGTGTCCAGCCGCCAGACCATCTATTTGAATGTGGGCAAGAAAATACTTAGGCACCTTTCTGCATTGGCTACTCAGGAAAAAGATACATCACAACTTCTTGATGCGTACCTTGTATGCCCTCCATCAATGGAGTCCCTTTCCCTTATCCAAATTGCTTGAGATTGGAGTTACAAACAAATACCGAAAAAAGAGAAATGGAAACAACGCACTACACCAGCAATTGTTCGTGTGTACCCAAGGTTTTCCATCATTCCACCAACTAATATAGATGCTTTTCCACCTTTTATATTGGTCTGAGCTCCTGTTGTACAAGCCTTTCTGGAACATTCCTTCATATATTGGTTCTTCACTAGATATTGTTTCTTCTAATTGGTGCCTATTCAAAACATTATTTATAGGAAAGGAATTGAACAAGACTCCCCTAAATGGATGGAGAGGTTACAAAATAGAAGGAGATAATAATGGAGTACACCTAAAAGGAGAAGATAAAGGGATAGAATAGAATATATACTCCTAAAAATATAGATTATTCAACGTATGCTAACATTCCCCCCTTATTACATTATTCTTGCAAATGTGACCCCTGAAAAATTCAAATTTCACTTTGCCAAGGGATTTAGTGAGAATTTCAGCAACTTGTGCTTTAGTAGGATAGTATTGGAGCTGAATTTGATGGTTGAAGATGTGCTCTCGAATGAAATGGTAGTCAATTTCAATATGCTTTGTTCGTTCATGAAAGACTGGATTCTGCACGAGCTTCAACACACTCTGATTGTTGCAATAGAGAATAGGTGACTATTTTTCAGGAACTCCCAGGTCATCCAAAATGTGACGTATCCATATCACTTCACACACAACTCCTCATGCAGCACGATATTCTACCTCTGTGGATGAGATAGAAACAATATTCTGCTTCTTGCTTATCCATGAGATAGGTCTAGATCTGAGATGAAATATGTATCCTGTAGTTGACTTCCTGTCATCAATAGATCCAGCGTGGTCCGAGTCGACATATCCCTATAAGAAGAATTGATCATTCTTCTTATATTCCAGACCATAATTAGTTGTTCCTCAGACATATCTCAAAACATGCTTTACTGCATTCCAGTGACATTTCTTTGGCTCCTGCATGAACCTGGAAAGATAGTTGACAGCATAGCAGAGATCTGGTCTGGAATATGTCAAATATATGAGCCCTCCAACAAATTGCCTGTAGAGAGTAGCATCTACTTGAGGTGAGTCCTAGAATCTTGAAAGTTGTAAGCCTTTTTCCATGGGAGTGGATATAGGTTTACAGTCAGACATTCTATACTTTTCCAGGAGTGTCTTGGCGTACTTTTCCTGGGAGACAAAAATGTGATGCTCCTTTTGTCATATCTCCAAGCCAAGATAGTAATGTAGTAGCCCGAAATCTATCATGTCGAAGGTTCTTTTGAGATCATTCTTTACAATATCAACATGATCTTCTAAACTGCCAGTGATCAGATGATCATCTATATAGACAACCAGAATGACAATTTCTTTGCCTACCTTATTTATATACAAATTTGAATATGAGGGGCTACGAGTGAACCCATGCTGCAAAAGGTCATCATTGATCTTGATATACCATGCCCTGGGAGCTTGTTCTAGTCCATAAAGTGATTTGATGAGACGACATACCTTCTTAGCCTGTTTTTCATCAACAAATCCTTCAGGATGGGTCATGTATACTTCTTATTTCAGATCACCATTTAGGAAAGCACTCTTGACGTCCATCTGCTGAAGTCTCCATCCTTTCTGTGTTGTAAGTGCGCAAACTACTCTGATGGTCTTCATCTTCGCAGTGGGTGCCAAGGTTTCTTCATAGGTCGATGCCTTCTTTCTGAGCATATCCTTTTGCTACAAGTCATGCTTTATGTTTGTCGATGGATCCATCTGCCTTATATTTTATCTTAAAAAACCCATTTGCAGCCTATGGGTTTCTTTCCTGTAGGCAGATTGACAAGTTCTCATGTCTTATTTTTCATGAGCAAGTCATATTATGTATCCATGGATTCCTTCCACTGAGTTTGATTGAGTGCTTCACAAACATTATCTGGCTCGGAGCTATTCATCAGTGAACTCATGAGTGTAAAGTATACCTCATTTCTTGTTTGACTCATTGTTTTGACTCTGGATGATGTATTAAGGAGTTGTTGCAAATGTGAGTCCTTAATAGTGCTTTCTACCCACTTCAGACGAGAACATGGCTTCTTTTGAGAAGAACTGTGTCATTTTCGTGAGGATTGATGTGGAGTCACATTCTCCAATTCTCCTGGCAGCATTTCTTTTCTCAGAGTAGTCTCCTCTGGTGCATCATCTGATTTAGAGACTAATCGGTGAGATGTGTTTCGAAGTGGATCTTATGTTGATACTATTGAGTCAAAGAATGACTCATCACAAACCACATCCTGAATCTCATATATTTTCTTTGTCTCAGGATCCATGAGACGATACACCTTCGAGGTAGTACTGTAGCCAAGAAGGATACACGGGAGTGTTTTTGGCTCTACCTTCTTTCTCTTCTGAGCTCGGACATGCATGTATGTTGTGCAACCAAATACTCGTAAATTAGAAATTGATGCATTTTTACCACTCCATACCTCTTCTAGTGTCTTGTTCTGTAGAATCTTTGTCGGTGCCCTGTTGAGAAGATATACAACCATTTGTACTGTTTCATCCTAATAGCATTCTCCTAGCTTTGCAGTTGATAGCATGCAGCGAGCCATCTCCATCACTGTGCGATTGTGATGCTCAACAATGCCATTTTGTTGGGGCATGTAGGGAGTAGTTAGATGTTGCTTAATGCGGTGATGGTTCAGGAAGGCCAAGAACTTCTTTGATGTGAATTCCCCACCTCGATCTGAGTGGAGTAGAATAAGTGGTTGTCCGGACTCTTTGACAACACGATGATAGAAGTTATGCAAGTGTTGAAGAGTCTCACTTTTCTTCTTTAGGAAATATAACCACATCTTGCGAGAGTGGTCATCCACGAACAGTTGGAAGTAGTTGTATCCTGAAAACGAAGTAGGTAATGGGCCGTTCAAATCAGTATGAACTACCTCCAGACACTTCTTGGCATGGAAGGTGCTCGCTTGAAACAGATCTCTGTGTTGTTTTCCTGGAAGACAACCAGGGCAAATAGGAAAGGAACTAGACAATTTGGGTATTCCATAGACCATTGCTTTGGAACTCATCTGGTGTAATGAACTGACTGACAAGTGTCCATATCTAAAATGCCATAAGGCAGTTGATTCTATTGTTGAAGCATATAAAGCTACTACAGAAGATGAAACAGTATCTAAAGAAAATAACTTATCTTTTACAAAATCTTTAGCAAGAACCGTACCTTGTCGGGAGATTAAGCATGATTTAACGCCATTTTGAACAGGAAATTCTACCTTAAGGTGATGATTCAAGAGCTGAGTAACTGACAAGAGGTTACTAGTCAAGCCAGGAACATATAGTAACTTTGTAAGCTGTCCTTTTTTTAGGTCTAGGGAAGATGGTGACATTCCCTATTCCCCTTCGTAGTGTACATCTTTGTTCATCTGTTTTCCGAGATCGATATAAGTTGGTTCGACCAGTGTAGTGCAATCAAACAGCTCTTGTCACTGTGGACATATTGCATGATTTGCCACCCAGAGGCTATCAAATCCAGACTTTCTTCGTGGGCTTGAGAAGTTGAGAGTATTGAGTACAGATTCTAGATTCTCCTAATGGGCTACTTATGATATATCCTCACTAGAGTCATCATTTTGTGGGTTATGAGATGTCCCGTGCGCTTTCTCAAGTGGGAGATGTCATTTGGAATTTGAAAATCTTAAAACACACAGGAGGCTTTGTATGGCTTGAAGAGTCCCTATTTCAGCGTAAGATGCCAGTAGGGGAATAGTGTCGTGAGTATGGGTCGACAAAAATGTGAAACCATCTCCTTGGACTTGAATATTTGTTTGGTGTGCAATGGATTGGCTTCTCTGCGGGGGACCTTTCCGCTTCTTCTGGCACGGTAGGGCTTTTGCGCGAGAGTGATGGCCCTTCCTGCCTACAGAAAATATATAAAGCTCATTCGAATGTCACTGTTGTTTAGACAACTTCAGTGTCATAACGAACTCACTCGAAACTGAGAAGGAAGTAATCTCATGGGTGGATGCGAGAGAGTTTTCATCCACCGTTCACCGTGAGTTGTAATACTCGATCTCAGCTTATCATGCAATGCAAGAATCCTCCACTTCTCGTGCCCCCATAGAGAGATGGGAGCTTTTGACTGAAGATGAAGTATCTTCGTCTAATTTGCTCATAAATGGTTGCACTTGTTCCAGGCCTCCTTGGGTTCTAGCATTCTGAATGCGGTTTGCACCAGTCACATCGGCACCTGCTATTGAGCATTCCAGCCCTAAGGCGTTAGTATAGCATGGTGTCAATTCTAGGTTATAACAAGGCGGCTTGTGCGTTTGAGAGAAGCATTAGAGCGTGTGACAAGTCAATATATCCTTAAAACTGACGGGTTATCTTCATTTTTTCTTCCAGGCACAAAATTGGATCCCCCTTTGCGAAACTGAGCGTTGAACAAAAGTAACTTGGAGTTAGACATCTAAAAAAAAAAATTTTATTTTCTTGAAGAGTTATCACAATTTTAACTCACGACAAGATTTCACTTTCTCGTTAGAGTGCCTACGATATCCGTGCTGCGGCAAGTGACGCTTTTTGTCGGGCGTGCTTCTTTTTAGTCAACATTCGGCATCGTATCGTTTGGTGTTCTAATCTTCCAGTACCATTTGTGCATGACACGAAAAGACAATGACAAGAAGTCCTTCTTCCGAACTAGCTTTCGAATGCAAATGTCAGTATTTTATTCCAAAGCTTTACGTCAGCAAAGCAAAGTAGAACCGGAGTCTCAGGCAGTTCTCCGTGGTTCCTGGCTCGGTGGTGATACTGGGCTTGAGCTGTAGAGACCCATGTATGACGCTCTCAATCGAGGTGTCTACACTCTGTTCTAATTTGCAGGTAGTATTGTGTGCTACTTCCATCATGCTTAGGTGTAAGTACCGGTATACCCAACTCCAAACCAGAGTTAATAACATTCTAATTCTGTCTGAACAACTCCTCCCACGGATTTCTGGTCTTATTGCACTAGAACATGCCTTTTATGCAGAGTAAAATTAGATCCCAAAAAGTTGTGACATTATCTACAATTTCCCATTTGTTGTTCACCATCATCATTTATATAGGATTCTTGTTGTAAAGTATATGAAACAATGCCACCCACGTAAGTAGTCTTAAAAAAAAAAAGTCTATGCAGTTGAGTAGACAGACTCAGAAAGTATATTATTATATTCTTTTACGGCTCCAATTTTGGCGAGACAGATTAAACAAGCGAAAAAATCCATGTATGTGACACTGGACCGTATTTTGGTTTCTTAGGTATCTACCACCCCGCCGTAGAAAAACTTGTTGATGAGAAAAATCTATGACTGTTGTGCCAATTTGAATGGGGGACACCGTATAGTAATCATTTTTCGATAACATTTTCTATGCAGCTCCTCTCCGTGCTAAAATGAAATGGCATTTATCGAAACGTTTATATAATGCATAATCTCTATTAAATTTGTGCTTGTTCAAAAAAATGAATCCATGGCTATCTGTATTTCAAACTCTTTTTCCCTGGTAATGGGCTTCGTGTGCTTCGCAAGTTTTAGATTTGTTCAATGATAACAGTTGCTCCTGTCAACAAAACCGTTCATTAATTTTTGCTTCCTCCTTTTTTGTTTAACTTATTTAGACAACTCGCGCTAGACTATCTATTTCTATTATCATGTCTTTGCAATGCGTTTCTATCTTCCCTTCCCAATGAAATTTAATAACAAAAAAGCCCTTTTGTGGATTGGTGGCATGCAGTCAATTTTTAATCCTTTTTTGGTGCAAACTCTAATCTACTATCCTTTAACCTGCCATCATCTTTAATCCACTTCAACCTTCCCTTTCGCCAATTTCTTTTACTAAAAATAATATCGTGTTTGTTTTTCTAGTGGGCGGCATAACAATTTGGTTTGGCTTGTTTGTTTTGGTGTGTACTTTTGACCTTTTTTGTTGACCGTGCATTGGTTGTTTCACAGCGCATCCATTCTCCTCTACTTTTTTACCTTGAAAACACTGGACACCAATTTAACAAAGGAGGTGTTACATGCCTAATGTCCAGTTTCTTATCTTAGATACGGGTTTCACGTTCATCCTCAATTTATGTTCTTATTTTCTCTTATTTATATGAACCCAAACACGAGTTGAACTTTTCCTGACAATGTTCACATCTAGAAGGAATTTTGCCCTGCCAAGTTTTCGAAACTGGTTGTGGAAAAACATTGAAAGAAGGCACAATAATTTCACCTGTAAAAACCGTTCTGTAGGATGGTCAAACATTAAATGTAGGTGTTGATATTTTGACTTCCCTTTCATCTTTTCTAGCTCGCCACAATTTTTCTAACATTTCGTTTCCTTTGCACTACCTCCTGATGACTGTTTTAGTTATCGATATGGATAGAGTACAAGAAACATATCGCAGGATGTTCTACTTTCCGCAGATCCCCATGCCATGTTATTCCATGGAAACAAGCCTTGTTGACCAACATGAGGTGTGCCCAAAACTTTGTTTCCACGCGCCGCCTCAAAGACATATGCTTCCTCTTCTCCTCGAAATCACGCGTTGAAGGCCATCTTCAGAAACCTTGAACATGACCATACGGTTTGGTCCATATAGGGCATAGCATTGGCTAAAAAACTCCATGTGGACATAATAGTACTGATAATTGCAATGGATGTTTCTTTGGATTCAATTTAGTGGATAGCAAGGTGGGGCAATTCATGTCATTGTTTTAATGAGATTGCGGAAAAGTTCTTGGACACAATAGAAGATGAAAAAATTTAACCCCATCTCTAATGAAAGAATTGGAAAGCAAATAAAGTTCAACAAACCTGAAACATCGCACTCAAAATTATCCTATCGACGTCCATTGGTTTCTCTTCTCCCTCTGCATGTCAACAATAAATCATACCTTTGCACCACTTCCACTTTGTCCCCATCAAGAAATACCTGGAAGACGCTATTTATCTTTTGTTCAACTTCTTGGTGTCGTTCTTGCTATTTCTCCACGATCCAACCATTCGTAGACATGATCAGACAAAACGTGAAGCGAAGTGCGGTTAAAGACATGTCCGTATTTCTGTTCCACATCACTTTGTGGGGTCCAAACATTCAACTGTCACTTGGAGAAGAGCTAGAAATTCCTTTCAATCCATAGAAACCAATTCTTGCTCTAACTGCTCGTGTTTCCGGCTCAAAACGGAAAAGTCTCTTGATACTATATCCAATCCACCACAAAATGGTTTGTCAATCCATGATCCCTGAAAGCCTCTCTCTACAAGAATGGGTTGTATTGATGGCTTTTTTTCATGTCCCCACATCCATCTATCACAAACCGGGTTGTAGGACCTCCTGCTTCCTTGTCCTTTCCAGCAACAATAGCTTAGGTTCGGCACATGGGTAACACAGAAAAATGAATGGGGTACAATTACAATAAATCAATAGACACTTGCATTGGACAATTTTTATTACTTTGAACTTCCTATAGTTGAAAAATGGTACACAAGTGTCACAAGACGTGCAAGAATTGGAACATGGTTCCTAGTTTTGTGGAAAGTAATTTTCTATCCAAAATGTGACTACAGGTATTGCACTCCGTGTCACTTCTAAAAAAAAGTGACCCGGAGAATTTTCATCATGTAACTGTCATTTGATGAGACTTCTAAAAATATAATGGTGCAATGTTGAAGATTTGTAATTATTGAAGCATAGATGATGGTGCGACACCAAAATTGTAAACCAAGTTATACGCAACAAGCGAATACATTTACACTTCCAAATCAAAATTGAACATACCATTAGAAGATAGTTTAATGTTCATTATAAAGTTACAAAAACCCTGAAGCTCTGTAGCTTCCCATCCCTAAATGATGTTTACGTAACAATATACAAAAAAACAGCTCCTACATTCATGTTCTCCTCCCTTTTTAACCTCTCTTGGTATCTTGATGTGCTAGCACCCTTTCAGACTCTTTCTTTACACAAACAACATATATTTATTGTAACCCTTTTCTCTGCTTTTTTATAAAATCAAGGGTCAATGAATATCATATATATATATACCTTTGTTTTGTTTTTGTTAACAACCCTCTCTACGTTATTGATATCAATAATTGGAATTCTACCCTTTTGTTAAAAAAAATTAAATCCTAGTGATGGTCATTTATATTTATGGACATGTTTATTTCCTTGAACATTTACTGGATTCATAACTTTAGTTGAATGAGATTGGCTAGTGCTAGTTCTTTACGTGTAATATACATGCACACTACAAATTTTGGATTCTTTAATTTTACTCCATGGATCGTAGTACACATTTTTTCCTTTATCATCTAATATCTTTGTTTTCTTCCGCAGAGGCATTGCAAAATCCCCATGTCTGCAGGCATTTAGCTCAAAGAAGAGAAATCTATGCCAGGAAAGAAAAGATCAGATAAAATATGGAATCAATGCCGCCTATACCTGCATAGAAAAAACCCACAATGCCACATCTTTTTTTTACCCATCGCAACTGTTCCGGTCCCCAGCACCTTACCCTCCTGTGCCTCATTCTACTTCTCGCAGGTCCTCCTCATCCAATGCGCAAATGTTTTTCCGTCTCCACCTTCCACTCCACTTTTTCAATTCCTTTCACAAAAACACTTCCAACCTTCCCTTCACGGGCCCGGTGCACCATGCGATACACAACAATTCACATTCTTGGATCAATGGCATTCCTCTTCCCCCCCAATCAACCCACGTAATCTCTTGTCTCTTCTTTCTCCTTCCGGCGATACTCTGCTACCTCTTGACATTCATTTGTGCTTAACTTACCCAGCTACAAATACAGGCCAAAATCTTGATGGCTATTATTCTTTCGGAAATGTTCCCTTCTGAGCCATCCGCCTCTTCTTATCTATCCTCATTATCCACAAAGGAATTTATGCAAAAGGATAGATTCCCTTTCCACTACAAGCACATGCACTTTGTTGGAGAATTACTCCTAGCATTCAAACTAGGTGGTGCCAGGATCTTCCTTTGCTCCAGGTGCAGGCTTGAGAAAAAGACACCGATTTTCTTCTTGGAACAACATGGACTTGTATCAAGCCACTGTATTACATCTTTTACACAATTCGAAGAAATGTTGATTGCTAGATTAACCCCAATTCACAAGTAAAATCAGGCCGTGTGGACAATACAATACTCTGGGACACATATAAGCTGCCCAAAATATACGCTTCCATTTTAGCAAGTACCTCACCTCAGAGTCGGTGATTTGGATTACTTCTTGTGTAAAAGGCAGGCTCCAAACAAACAAAAATATGATTTCGACGTAGTAGATCTTGGTATGGCAGAGGCCACTTCAATACAAAATTTGCAAGACCCTAATACAAAATGTTCTCATTGACAATATTAGCCTAACGCTCTTCCTGTACAACAAATAGATATTCCTCCTCCCTCAACTCCATAGCCACATGGATCATTACTTACTCTTTAGACACTATCACCACCTGATTCGTGATGATCATTCACCCTGCACTTAAATTGATTCCCATTATGCTTTTCTCCCGTCTCCACAACTCCGGCACCAAAGATGAGAAAATATCATTAGTTCCCTCTTCTACCATGATCAGAACATGCATTCCACCATGCCTTGGCCCCAAGGACATAGCGTCTTTCTCCCATAAAGAATCCACTCATTGAGGGTTTATTTTCCAATGGCATTCCCAACTTGGTTCCTAAAGGTTAAGGCTATTGTTAGCAACCTCACACGAAAGAGGTCCTTTTTCATGAATACATCCCTCCATTTAATCTGTTACCATGATAACGCTCGTTCCACCCCCGGTTTCGCTACTTTTCTTTTAACTCATCATGTGCCTAGGAGCCAATCTACAACAGCCGTTTTTCAGACCAGCAAAACCTAGAAAATGGCATTACCAACAACTATAGCAAACCTTTGAAAAAATTACTTGAAGACCCTAATATCGCGTCCGGGGATACTTGCTGTGGTTGGAAATAACTGCGAGGGGAACACACTCCTTCTGTCCAATATAGAGAGAGATATCATACTGGTTTTGAACAATTGGGTGCACCTACATTCTTCTTCACTCTTTAGTGCTACAGATTACTAAATGACGTCTGGATAAATGATGGACGGCGTGCTCTGGCCTCTGAATCATCCGTCACACAAAAGATTTAGAACACACAACATGATCAAACCACCCCATCGTGTTGCTGCTTACTTGTGACTAGAGTTTCACAATATTCCACAAGGAGGTCCTGTAGAAACAAATTGGAGCCAAGGACTACTGGTACAAGTAAAAAAAAATTAAATCGGTTCGTTTACCATTCTATTGCTTCTCTTTATTTCAACAGAACTTCTTCCTATAGGTTGACGACGAATGGAAACATAGAGGGTTTGACCACATGTTCACGATTTCCTTGGCTCGAAGGTGCTCCCGATTGTGACAATAGATTGGAATGGATGAGTTATGTCGAAGAAACAAGACGTACTTTGATCATAAATTTCCACATGGAAACCTAGGCCTCCTGAATGTAGACAACATTCTTACAAAGATCTCAACTTGGCTGATCCCTGTTGCTTCCTCTTAAGGTTCTGGATCCAACCTATGCACGACCCTCGAGGAAAATTATAAAAACCGAGTTCAACGCCACAACCAAATTTCCTGAATAGACATGTCTCTGAAAAAAGGGTTCCAGAGATAGAAGTCAGTTATAGTGTGCCTTGGGAACACGACAGGCTTTTCTCCGTGACCAGGATGCCAACAACAAGCGTAAATACAGTCCTTTTAGGAATGATGACAGATTAAAGGATTAACAATAAAGCCATGCTAGCTATATGTAGAGCCAACATTGACTGTAAAACCTGTATTGTCCTGACACACTATTCTTAAAACATTGCAAAGTATGCGTCTAAGCAGAGCAATGT
Organism: Taxus chinensis; assembly: GCA_019776745.2. Classification (NCBI taxonomy): domain Eukaryota; kingdom Viridiplantae; phylum Streptophyta; class Pinopsida; order Cupressales; family Taxaceae; genus Taxus; species Taxus chinensis. Next base: position 46,486 of record JAHRHJ020000628.1, read on the forward strand.
CTGAGGACATACCACCAAATGCCTGTCTAGAACTTGTTCGCATGTAACCTGATTTCCCTTCATCTTTTGAATACGTAAGATGCTATAGAAATATTGTTGAATCAGACATAAGTGCACAAGAAGCTATGTCATTCTCTCAACTTCCTCTTGTTGTTCCAGCCGACAGACACCAATCTATTTGAAGTGGGCAAGAAAATACTAGGCACCTTCTGCATTGGCTACTCAGGAAACAGATAACATCACACACTTCTTGATGCGTACCGGTATTGCCCTCCATCAAGAGTCCCTTGCCCTTATCCACATTTGCTTGAGATTGGCGGTACAACAAATAACGAAAAAAAGGAGAGAAATGGAAACAAAGCACTACACCAGCAATGTTCGTGTGTACCCAAGGTTTTACATCATTCCACCAACTAATATAGATGCTTTCACCTTTATTATTGGTCGAGCTCCGGTGGTTACACAGCCTTTCTGTATAATTCCTGCTATATGAGTTCTTACTATATAGTGTTTCTTCTAATTGGTGCCTATTCAAAACATCTTTATAGGAAAGGATTGACAAGACTCACTAAATGGATGGAGAGGTTACAAATAGAAAGGAGATAATAAGGAGTACACCTAAAGGAGAAGATAAAGGGATTAGAATAGAATAGATACTCCAAAAATATAGATTATTAACGTATTGTAACATTCCCCTTATTACATTATTCTTGCAAATGTGACCCGAAAAAAAAAAATTCAAATTTCACTTGCCAAGGGATTTAGTGAGAATTTCAGCAAACTGGCTTTAGTAGGATAGTATTGGAGCTGAATTTGATGGTTGAAGATGTGCTCTCGAATGAAATGGTAGTCAATTTCAATATGCTTGTTCGTTCAATGAAAGACTGGAGTCTGCACGAGCTTCAACCACACTCTGATTTTGCAATAGAAGAATAGGTGACTATTTTCAGAACTCCCAGGTCATCCAAATGTGACATATCCATATCACTTCACACACAACTCCTCATGCAGCACGATTACTACCTCGGTGGATGAGATAGAAACCTATTCATGTTTTGCTTATCATGAGAAGGTATAGATCTGAGATGAAATATGTATCCTGTTAGTTGACTTCCTGTAACAATAGATCCAGAGTTGGTCCGAGTCGACATATCCCTATAAGAAGAATGTTCATTCTTCTTATATTCCAGACATAATTAGGGGTTCCTCAGACATATCTTCAAAAACATGCTTTACGCATTCCAGTGACATTTCTTTGCGCATGCTGGAAACCCTGGAAAAGCTAGTTGACAGCATAGCAGAGATCTGGTGGGAAATATGTCAAAGATATGAGCACTCCAAACAAATTGCCTGTAGGAGTAGCATCTACTTGAGGTGAGTCCTAGAAGATTTGAAAAGTGGTAAGCCCTTTTTTCCATGGGAGTGGATATAGGTTTACAGTCAGACATTCTATACTTTCCAGGAGTGTCTGCGTAACTTTTCTGGAGACAAAAATGTGATGCTCCTTTTGTCCTACTCCAAGCAAGATCGGAATGTAGTAGCCCGAAATCTATCATGTCGAAGGTCTTTTGAGATCATTATTTACAATGATAACATGATTTCTAAACTGACAGTGATCAGATGATCATTATATAGACAACAGAATGACCATTTCTTGCCTACCTTAGTTATATTACAAATTTGAATATGAGGGGCTACGAGTTGAAACCATGCTGCAAAAGGCATCATTGATTTGATAACCATGCCCTGGAGCTTGTTCTAGTCCATAATAAAGTGATTTGATGAGACGACAGTACATTCTAGCCTGTTTTTCATCAACAAAATCCTTCAGGATGGGTCATGGATACTTCTTATTTCAGATCACCATTTAGGAAAGCACTCTTTGACGTCCATCTGATGAAGTCTCCAGCCTTTTGTGTTGTACGTGCGCAAACTACTTGATGGTCTTCTTTAGCAGTGGGTGCCAAGGTTTCTTCATAGGTCGATGCCTTCTTTCTGAGCATATCCTTTTGCTTACAAGTCATGCTTTATGTTGTCGATGGATCCATAGCCTTATATTTTATCTTAAAAAAAACCATTTGCAGCCTAGGTTCTGCTGGGCAGTTGACAAGGTTCTCATGTTCTTTTTTTCATGAGCAAGTCATCTATGTATCCAGGATTCTTCCACTTGAGTTTGATTGAGTGCTTCACAAACATTATCGGGCTCGGAAGCTATTCATCAGTGACATCATGAGTGTAAGTATACCCATTTCTGTTGACTCAGTGTTTGACTCTGGAAGATGTATTAGGAGTTGTTGCAAATGTGAGTCCTTAATAGTGCTTTCTTACCCACTTCAGACGAGATAGAACATGGATTCTTTTGAAAGAACTGGTCATTTTCGTGAGGATGATGTTTGGAGTCACATTCTCCAATATCATGGCAGCATTTCTTTCTCAAGTAGGGTATCCTCTGGTGGCATTATCTGATTTAGAGACTTAATCGTGAGATGTGGAGATTGTGTTCGAAGTGGAATCTTATGGTGCTACTATTGAAGTCAAAAGAATGACTCATCCACAAACCCACATCTGAATCCTCATATATTTCTTTGTCCACCAGGATCCATGAGACGATTGAACCTTTCGATGTAGTATGTAGCCAAGAAGGATACACGGGGAGTGTTTTTGGCTCTCTTTCTTTCTCTTCTGAGCTTCGGACATGCATGTATGTTGTGCCACCCAAAAATACTCGTAAAAGAGAAAAATTGCATGCATTTTACCACTCCATACTCTTCTAGTGTCTTGTTCTGTCGAATCTTTTGGTTGCCCTGTTAGAAGATATAAAACCATTTGTACTGTTTATACTAATAGCATTCTCCAGCTTGCAGTTTGATAGCAGTGCAGCGAGCCATCTCCATCATGTGCGGATTGTGATGCTCAACAATGCCATTTTGTTGGGGCATGGTAGGGAGTAGTTAGATGTTGCTAATGCGGTGATGGTGCAGGAAGGCCAAGAATTCTTTGATGGAATTCCCCCCTAGTTGAGTGGGAAGTAGAATAAGTGGTTGTGTCCGGACTCTTGAACACACACGGATGATAGAAGTTATGAAAGTGTGAAGAGTCTCACTTTTTTCTTTAGGAAATCTAACCACCTCTTGCGAGGTGGTCATCCACGAACAGTTGGAAGTAGTTGTATCCTGAAACGGAAAGTAGTATTAATGGGCCGTTCAAATCAGTATGAACTACCTCCAGACACTTCTTGGGCATGAAGGTGCTCGCTTTGAACGATCTCTGTGTGTTTGTCCTGGACGACAACCCAGGGCCAAATAGGAAAGGAACTAGACAATTGGGGATTCAATAGACCATTGCTTTGGAACCATATGTGGTGTAATGAATGACTGACAAGTGTCATATCTAAAAGCCATTAAGGCAGTTGATTTCTATTGTTGAAGCATATAAAGCTACTACCGAAGATGATGAAACAGTATCTAAAGAAAATAACTTATCTTTTACAAAATCTTTAGCAAGAAACCGGACATGGTCGGGAGCTTAAGATGATTTAACGCATTTTGAACAGGAAATTCTACCGTAAGGTGAGATTCAAGAGCGAGTAACTGACAAGAGGTTACTAGGTCAAGCCAGGAAATATAGTAACGTTGTAAGTGTACATTTTTTGGTCTAGAGGAATGGTTGGAACATTCCCTATTTCCTTCTGTGTGTACCTTTTCATCTGTTTATCCGAACTCGATTAGCCAGTTGGTTCTTCATGTAGTGAATCAAACAGTCTGTCCTGACCATATGTTGTTGCACCAGAGTCTATCAACCAGCTTTCTTCGGGCTGAGAAGGTTTGAGTGAGAGGATGAGTACAAGATTCTTTATACAATGAGGCTCCTTCTGAATCTCCTCACTAGAGTCATCATCTTCTTGTTGGTTATGGAGATGCCCTTGTGGTCTACAGTGGGGACTGATAATTTGGAATATTGAAACATCTTAACACCAGGATGTGCTTGTATGCTGAAGATCCCTATTCAAGCTATTGCCAGAGTAGTGAGAGTGAATTAGGGTCGTGAGTATTGGTTCTGCAATGTGAAAACCATTCTCTTGATTTTGATCTTTTTGTTTGGGTTGCACTGGATTTGGCTTTCTGGGGGACATTTCCGATTCTTCTGGCCCGGTAAGGCTTGCGATTAAGTGATGGCCTCTTCTGCCTACAGAAAATTCGTATAAGCTCTTCGAATGTCATGTGGTTTTAGACATATTCCGTGTCAGAACGACCACTCGAAATTGAGGAAGGAAGTGATCTCAAGGTGATGCTGACGAGAAGTCTTATCATCCACGTGTCACCGAGTGCTAAAACTCGATCTCGCTTATCCCTGCAATGCAAGCATTCCTCCACTTTCTCGTCTGACCCATAGAGAGGATCGCAGCTTTGAATAAGATGAAGATCTTCGTCTAATTTTTGGGCTCATAAAATGGTTTGCCAACGTGTCCCAGGCCTCTTGGGTTTTCTCAGCATTATGAACATGCGGTGGCCAACATGTCATGATATTGAGCAGTATCAGCACAAGGCTTTAGCACTAGCCATTGTCTATTATTGTTCATCGAGGGCTGGGGAGAGCCCCGTGTGGGACAATTCAACTACTCTTCCCCAAACTGAAGGGTTATCTTCATGTTTTTCGTTCAGGCCACAAAAATTGGACCCCTTTGAGAACTGAGCGTTGTTGAACAAAAGTAAACTTGAGTGACATCGTATAAAAAAAAAATTTATTTATTTGAAGCGTTATCACAATTTTGACTACTGACAAGAAGTACTTTATGTAGAGCTCACCGATAGTCAAGTGCTGTGAGACAGTGCGCTTTGTAGGGCGTTATTCGTGTTCGTCACATTCGGCATCGTATCTGGGTTCTAATTCTTCCCTATTCTTCCCCGTACTCACTTGTGGCTTTGCTGGCAAGTTGAGCATCGAAAAAAAGTATGCAAAGTCCTTCATCGAACTAAGCTTTTCGAATTCAAATATTGTCATTTATTATTCCAAAGCTCCGTTCATGCAAAGCAAAGTAGAACCCGGAGTGCGCTCAGGAGCTTCGTCTACATGGTGTTCCCCTCTGGCTGGTGAGTTATATCTGGCTTTTGAGCTGTACGACCATGTTAATGACAGCTCTCAAATCGGTTGTTCTACACTCGACATCATGTAGTATTGTAGTTGCTACTTCCTCATTGTCTTGGTAAAGTATCAGTATCAAAACTACTTCCACACAAGATTCAACTCTTTCTGGTCTTTGAACATCCTCTACGTATTCTTTCTATTCCCTATGCACATGCCTTTTATGCAGTAATTAGGAATCAAAATAGTTGACATTATCTACATTTCCATTTGTTGTTCCAGCCATCATCATTTATTAGGATTCTGTTTGTAAAGTATCATTCAACTGCACCTACAGTATTTTAAAAAAACTTCTAATGCAGTAGAACAGACTAGAAATTATATTATAATAGTTTACTGCTCCAACTTTTTGCTATACGTTAAACCAAGAAAAATCCATTGTATTTGATCACTGGAAGTCATTTGGTTTCTTAGTATCTCCAACACGCAGTAAATAAGAAAACTGTTGATGAGACAAATCTAGACTGCTTGTCAATTTCAAATGGGGACCCCCGGAGCAATCAGAACCTTTCATACTCAAAAATAGAGACTTCAATTCACAACAAACTAGATTGGTAGAGGGACGAATAGAAAAATTATAATTGTCCCCGGCTCTCCTCCATGCACCGCAGGTATGTTTTTCCTCCACCTTTTTTTAGCATAGAAAACAACAAAGAATATGCACAGAAAAAATAGCAAATTTGGTCCCCATTTTTTTAAAAACATTTTCTCCTGTCTTCCGCGCAGGTTATCAAGCTTTTTCCTGTCCATGTTTTCTTTCAAATGTTTTTCTCCTGTCTTCCATGAAAGTTATCTAAGTTTCCAGTCACTTGATTTCTTTCTCCATGCTGCTTGCTCCACATAAGGCTAAAACGCATAGGCAAGAGGGGGGACTTTTTCTTTCATGCAATTTTTAAAAAACATAGATCTTCACGCATGTTACTCCAATGCTTTCTTTTTGCTCTCCATTTCCATGCAGGAGTTTCTTCAGCCAATCACCACGCCATGGTCCAAAGACTTTGAAGCTCTATCCCAACTGTGAGGCAGAAATGTGATGCAGGGAGAAAAAGAATAGATTGAATATCTCATATTATTATGTTAAACTAGAACCTCACTTACATATTTATAGGAAGGAATTGACAATACTCCCCTAATTGTCTGTAAGAGGTTACAAAATAGGAAGGAGAGAATAATGGAATACACCTAGAAGGAGAAGATAAAAGGGAATGAACAAAATAGATACTCCTAAAATATAGGATTTATTTCAACAATGCTAACACATTGCTCTGAATACAAGAAGAAGGACTACCTATGATCCTGATGATGACCAACTAGAACAAATTAGTGATCTTTGCAAAAATAAAAAAATCGTGCTCACTGCTAATATATGGATTGCTACTGGCCTTTGTCAATGGCGCTTCAGGCACTATCGTTGACATTGTCTATCCCTTCCTCGGCTCCACTTCCTTTGCCTTCTATTATGTCAACTTCGATTGATAACGGTCCTCCATGGAATCATCGAATCCCTCCCACATCCCATTCCCCCCATTTCGAGAGGTTCTCATTAGCAGTTGCCCTTTAAAAATGGCCTGGGCATTATCCAAAGAAAAATCCCAAGGACTACCCTTCGCCCTCGGGCCACCAGTGGACATTGGATCCACCGAGAGACCCCTGCAGTACTTTTATGCTCTTTCATGAGTTCTCTCCTGAAACATTCGTATATACCCACACTTCTCCTTCAACCATTACTCCAAAATCTTTGCGCCCTCTGCAAATTCGAAAAATGAAGAACTTCGTATCCTTTCCCTTCCATCCTCCCCCGCCTTCTCAACCATCCTGTGATATTCCTTTTCGGAAAACGTCTCTCCCGCCTCCTCGCCCCCCTCCAAAAACGTCCTACGTTGCATTACAATCTTGCCATTTCCTGTTTACCTTTGTGCCCTTACTTTCCGCTTCTTCTTCTACAACATGCTCCAGTGTACATCTTTGGTTGTTATAATAAATAAGATATCTTTTGGGTCCCCCTCTTCATGGTTCTGTACATTCTCGCAATCAATTGGATTTTATAGCATTAGTTCTATATGCTTCTTCTTGCTTCTTTCTCTTCCATTGTAGCCATTCTTAGGTTTTTAATTAACATTAATTTCACTCCCTTTCCATCGACGTTCACATCGCACACTCGCGTTGCATTGCTGTTCTATCTGTACGAAAGTTGCTACTATGGTAAGAACCAAAAAGAATAAGGAATTGTAATTCATTCTCTAATGCATAATAATTAGGTGGGTGAATAATATGACAGTTTACTTACAAACTCCAAAACAATCCCATACCCCAAAGGACTGAAATTAAAAATATGTAAGAAAGTGCAATTAAAACATACAACTTGACTTACAAAAATGCATAATAAAAGTCTAAATTTGACTCTCCAACCATAGGTAAGGTTGGTATATAAATTTAAGAGGTGTGGGACAAGTCTAACTTGTCCCACAAGCCTCCAAGGAAAAATTCGAATTTCAAAGAAGGTGGAGTGTTTCACACTCCAAAATTAACTTACACATCTCTTACAAAACTTAAATCAAGAGGCAACAACTCTATTAATTACATTCTCATGACCCATTTACTTAATTAACTTAACAACATGATTACTCACAATATTTACACACCATTTAATAAATAATGAAAGGGGTCAATGCACCACTAAATAAACACATGCAAACATTAAACAAAGGAACCAAATAAAAGAAAACATAAATCCCTTGGTCACATTCGAAGGGGATCCCCCCCATGGGAATCCATAACAACTATCAAACACACACAAACAATTACAAGTTGCCATGGTGACCTTGTTGAATTCATCTAGAATTCCAATGTGGTTGGTCTCCAATCTCCCGATGTTTCTTGTGATATATTTTAACCTGCAAAACATAAATACCTCCTTTGGCCTCATGGCCATATCAAAACATCCAAATGAATATAAATAAAATTTGAAAATCATCAATATATATATGAATCACAACAATCATCAAGACAATCAACAATATCACTTACAATTTCATCAAAAACTATATCATCATCAATTTTAATTTAATTTTCTCGGTCTACTCAATATATCCAAATATCACATGTCCTAACAACAACAAATATATATATATATATATATATATATATATATAACCATGTCCAACAACATGTTAACATCTATATAAAATGTCACCAATAAACGTCATGCATCATATATGAATCAAAGTCAACAATAATCCATGATCTAACATCTAACATCATACTAAATCAAAACTATAACAATGTCCATAATATAGTTAGCAGTATCAGGATCAATAAGAAAAGGTGTCGAAGCAAAGTTAGCATAGTAGATCAAGCCTAGTTTTTAAAGTAGCTGGCATAGTCTCTATCTGATGCTCACTGTGTTCTCTGTGGATATTTCATCAAGGTAGAAGCCTAAAAAGACAAACAAGGTAGGCTCCCAATGTGCTGGTGCACCGATAAAAAACAATCTTTTGGTTCTACATGCCTAATAAGCTTGGGTGCATTGACACCAACAACCATTGAAAACACTCCTCTACATTCTTTTGAATTACTCGGTCTAATTTTAGAGAAGGACAAGATACAGTTGTTAAAATATTGGATCAAGCCACATTAGAAAAGAAACATATTTTCTCTGTTTCATAGGATAATTGTCACCAGGTTTCAGTAATTGATGGGATTACTCTTTCATATCATTCCCATATTAGGTTTTGCATTGAATTGACCAACACTTAACCCAAATGACCTAAATACCAATTTTATGTTAATACAACTCATCTTAAGCATGATAAGACTTTTGGCCATATTGCTAGGGTTTGGAATGTAACTCCTCACCCCCATGGTAACTCGAGATGGATTAATTGGTGGATAGACACCATTTCCCAAACTACCACCTTTCTCACAACTTATTGCAAGAAAGTTGCAATGTATTGAAAATATGCTCATGATGTAGGTTATCGTGAATTTTATAGTGTAAGTTGTTGACCATTTATTGTTCAACCTCCAACTTCAAATCTACATTGTCATTTGGTGGCATAAACTTAGGGTGACGGAGCTATATAAAGCTCACATAACTCAACTCTAGGATCATATGCATTGTTTAAAAGTGAGGGATAAAGTCATCAAACAATTATTTTCTCTACTTAGACCCATAAAAGATGAGCTAAGAAAATTAAGCCAATTACATATCTAATGAAAAAATTACAAAATTACATGAAATCCTTCTAGTTATTGTTCAACACAACAATTTAGGTTTATTTTCTCTCAAGCTTCCAACCATTCTCGAGATAATGCTCTTGTAAAATGCCTCTAAATTGTACCTTGTAATATTATAAAAGCCCAATGGGTTTCCTATTACAAACTCCTCAAGATGAATGATGTGAAGGAATCTGCTATGAAAATTACCATCGACAAATTCCAACACATTGATGATTTCCTCTATGAATTCTATCTAACTATTTGGGATACCTTTTGGCCATATTTAGACAATATTGCCTACTTTAAGACTCTTCATACAAACACTCTACGCGAACTTATCAATCAACTAAAAATAAAGTTCATCCCTAATGTTGGAGACCTTGAATAGATCACTAATTGGTGACCTATCACATTGCTCAATGTCTCATACAAAATCATTTCCAAAGTTTTGGCTCATAGACTAAGGGTCCACCTTGTCATCGATTGAAGTGAAAAAAATAGTTTCATCGAGCATAGATATATTCTTAATAATGTCATTGTACTTTCGAAAGGTACGGAATGGGCTTACCACTCTCATCAGAAAGATATTTTCATAAAAATTGATTTTGAATAAGCTTATGATAAGATTAAATGTCCTTTCATCATACACATGTTGCAAGCCCTTGGCTTTTGTCCTACATTTTTTCACATGGTCAATATGTTGTTTCAACATGTCAAGGCCTACATGACCATTAATGTAGCTCAATCTCATTGATTTGGCATTTTTAGATCCATTAGATAAGGTTTCCCTTTATCCTACTCTCTCTATTTCCTATTTGTTGATGGTTTTAGTTGCCTTCTTGCAAATTATTTGTAGTGTCCATACTTGTCATCCACTTTTGTAGGTGGCCTACGTGTGGAAGAATAATTACAATGTGAAGGCACATGGGAGACCCCTCCCAGTTTGACCGACCTGTCATGTTCCAAACACAATAATACAAGCACTTTATTGGCATCCTAAGTTTCTAACCACTATTTTTGGAGAATCCAATGAGTCTTCCCACGTGAAACCTAGGAAAAGGAATTAGTAGTCTTGGATAGCGCAGTGCACAAAAGACATGGTTATCCTCACAAGAAGTTCACACTGTTTCTCTTATGCAATAATAAAAACTCCAACCTAAGAAGTCTACATTTGCACGCTTGCTCCTAGCCTGTGTCAAAGCACGAGCTCTGTAAAAGAGTATGGATGTCCATCAAAGCATATTGGAAATCCAAATTTATTCCAACTTTCTTCTAGCCTACGCCAAAAATAAGATTTTTTCAGGTCTTGTAGTTGCAAATGCCCAATGATGTGTGCATGTAAAGAGAAGGGAAGTGCAGAGATGGAATCGGTCTTGGAGAGGTACATAGTTCAAATCCTGGGTATACTGGTCCAAAGATTATATCCTTATGAGAAAATTCATGTTTTCTCATATTCATCTAATGCTTTTAAAATATTTGTATCACACAAATGGAGAAATTTTTTCCCTTGTCTATGATGTTGACACAACATGAACAACCTTTCACACCAGTAACTCTCATTAAATTTTTCAGATGCAATACCTTTTGCATTGGACACCAAGACATCTTCTCAATGGGTCCGTTATAATTTGGAACTCCAGTTCGCTAGACAGTAAGCAAGCTTGTGCAGGTGTTCTTGAAGTGGTTGTCAGTGGAAATAGAGGACAACAACATGTCGTACGTTATGTGCTACAATAAATTTAGATGATTCCAGGAAGTAGAGATTTGATGGAACGAACAAATCAGTTAAAGATGTTAAGGAAGGTAGAATGCAGAAGTGGAAAAGGCACACAAAGAATAAATGAAAAGGAAAGGCTTCGATGAAATTCAAAAAAATATAGTTCTACTAGAAAAGGTAATTGAAAAATATTAACTTATTTAAAGGTATTGTCTAAAATAAAACAACTTGAGTCAGATGTAGCATGTGTTTCCAATCAAATGCTTGCATTCCTTTCAGATGAACTATTATCATCAAGAAAGGAATTAAATGCTAAAGTGCATTAATTGAACGGTGAGGAACGTAGGATCAAAGAACCAAAAAAAAAGATTATTCTGGATAGAGGAAGAGATCATATCAAGGAACTGAAAATTCAATTGAAATTACCCACAACGAATCTTGAAAGTAAAAGGGTCTAACTTCTCAATTCAATTTCCATGAAGGAGGAACATAAATCTAGGTATGGATTTCTTAGTCATGCTAATTATCTTGAGGGAGCTCCAAACTTTATTGTCAAACACCATTTAAACATGTGGTTTTATTGTTGGTTCGGTAAAAAATGGGTTCGTTGGAAAAGCTTTTAAGTTTTCAAGAAAATGCAAAATGGTAAAATTACGGATGCTCATGAACTGTTTGACAAAATGGTTAAGTGAGATGCTGAATCGAATCACGCGGTTTCGACCGGATTCGTTCCTAGGCATGGTTCATCTCTCCTTATCTTTCATAATTATCGTTCTTTATTTTTTCTTTTGTAACCAAATAAAATTTTAAACCATTTAATTATCGTACATTTGATTGTTTTAAATATACATGCTTTTAAAACAATAAAATATTATATCACAACTTTCAAAATCCAATATTCCTGGGTAGACAATGAACTTAAACCCTCACTTCGTGATGATGTAGTAAAATTCCCAACAAAACTAGATTTCTACAGTACTCCTTTCTATTTAAAAGATGAAGTTGACTTCCCTGTAAATATGTTGACCATTTCCTAGTTTAAATTGATAAATTGTGTTTTTCAAAGACTCGCAAATTAACCTTCGTAACTCTGAAAAGGACTTGTTAAGCTTCCTTCATTTACCTTGTTATGTGAGGTGTCACTTTATTCTTTGGATTGACCCCGAATGATTATTTATGACCTTTTTGGACGCCCTTCTAGGAGCCATTTTACATCGTTTTGCAGTTGTAGGAAGCTACTTAAATTGAAAACTTGGGTTTCATATCAGCTCTTCATTTTAATCCTGGTTAACAAAATTCTTATCCGCCTTTGCAAACCCCTAGCAATTTTTCTAGAAAATTACCTGAGAACTTTGGGTTAGAAAAATCTCATTCTGGGTTAGTTTGGCAAAGGCATTTTGTAGGCCTCCGGTCACAGCTTGACGAGGTCAAACTGGACCAATTCTGACTTGTCACTCCAGAAAACTTGTCGCCATTTGAAAATTGTTTTCTAGTTCTCAGTCTTGTCAACTCTGATGAATTCTCCTTATATAGGGGAACTTGTAGGAAGTCCCTCGTTACATGTTCATCCATCGAACGCTAGTTTTGGACGTGGTTTTTGAAGCCCTTGAACAAACTTTTAATCATTTGCAACTAGGTAAATTACGACCAATGACCCCATCGTAAATCATTCACTAGTTCCAAATTTTGTCAGTTCCTATGAACACTTGGTATATATTTGGGCACGTTGAAATTTAACCGTGGTGTGTTTTCTCAATGGAAGACAACGT